>BMAW01086594.1:99680-125876 GCA_019974015.1 Nephila pilipes
TTAGTAATAATTAAAACTTTAATAATCTGCAGGTTACTTCAATCTACGGCTTCTTGAAACCAAACAAATCAACACTAATAGCTGTAATGTTCAATATTATGTACATAAAGATAAATTAATATACAGAATAAATTTTATCCATTTTTCTCGGTTATTTCTTAGTAATAATTAAAACTTTACTGTACCCTCTAATATATAACACTGCTCTTATTTCTATAATAATTTCGAGCATTTTACTATAGTTCATCAGAATTAAGTCTCCCTGACAACTAATATACAGTTAATTCTCCTCATGCTCCGTCTCCAGGTTGTTGCGATTCAATTTCATTCAGCAAGGGTTCATAATTAGGTTATTTACAACAATGTTGTTTGCTAGAAGTAACATTTTAAACTGTGGCCCCACAAATAGCATTACCTCAACTTGAGCTTAGTGCTCCACATGCTTCTCGTTAATGTTCCCCTGGCAACAAACATTCCTTTCGCTAGCTTTCATTTGATAAATTGGTAGCTGGAATCCGTACATTTGCTTCCCTACCAGGAGAGGACAAAAATAGGGTAATCAAAGGGTGTCCTTTCGTGAGTGGCTGTACTTCGGAATCCTGGGGATATGTTGCCTTCGAATGGCGAGTAGAAGACTAGAATTATAGTCACGTCATTCGGTTTGCGCAGTTCCAAACATTTATCAAAATGAAGAGTCAAGGCAATCACAGAAAACATTTCATTTCCTCAAACTAATTTATTAATAACGTTATTTCCTACAAGTTGTTTTATTTAATGCAAATTGGAAAAAAAATGTGATCTGACTCACAAAAAGTATTCAAATGCTTTTCTGAAACTTTTCTCGTTAATCAATTCATTAATTCGTTTGTTAATTAATTCATTCTTGAGAGATTAATGTACAAATTTTAGTTTGATAATTAAACTAGTTATAGTTGGTTGTTTCTTGCCAGTTAAAATGATGACATATTGAAAAAAAATACGAAAATTAACATTTATTTCAAATCTAAGAAAGGGAAAGACAATGGGAAAAAATTAGGCCTTATTTAATTTTTATTGGTTGGCAGGTTTTAGTTAAAATTCTAAAAACAACAGAGCTTGTTTTGAAGTGATTGGCGTTTTTATTTTATTTATTTACTTATTTTTTAATTTTAAGCTAAGCAATGTTAGCCTTTTATCAAAACATTTACTCGTATTTAAAATAATGAAAATAATTATTTGTAAAATATAATATAATATCTTTTTATAGTTCCTTTAATTTAGTGATCAAAATTCTTAAGAGTCATTGAAAAAAAATCACTTTATTAATAAAATTTCCAAGGGAGTGTTTAAAGCTAATTTACCCTGAATGAGATAATAGGATATGCACTTACAACGTGTCACTCAAACAAGTCACACTAATATTACTAGAAGAAATGCTTTATTCGTTACTTTGCCTCCCCAGAACCCCGAGTCAATATTAGCTTCGATAATTGGGTAGGATGAAGGGTATTTTGCCTCGGGCAAACTTCTTTGCCTAAGCACTATTCCATTTGTTCAATCCATTATTGTGAACTCAAAATTAAGTGATATATTACTTTCTTATTTCTGTTGTTATTTTATCTGGGGCTCCCACTGCCTGAAGCTTTAATTAAAATAAATAATCGTAAGGATAAATTTTATTTTTCAATACCAAGTTCGGAACGGTCAGGATCTTTTTAGCAAGATAATCAATTTGCATCGAAAAAATGCAAGAAATAAAGTTAATTTAATGAAAAGTAATTCAGCATGATTGACTTGATAAATTTCTAAAATAAATAATGTTTACGAATAAGGAATTATTTTGAAATAAAATAGTAAATTCTAAATAATGATGTTTCTTTCTAAAAAATAAAAGTTTTTGAAGCCAAGTACAAAAGATATATATATATATATATATATATGATGAGTTTACTGAGTACAATTAAATGAAAGATATTATACGTTTGTTCTAACATTAATGACGCATTTGAATGCATGTCCGAAATGAACAGTCCTTTTTTTCATTACTAGAATATTTATTGATTCTAGAAAATAGAGCGTTACGTACTGATGAACCCGGCTTCGGCCACCAAGTCCTAAGCGGGAGACCATCTGAAGATTACAGCAGAGGTGAGAAAAGAGGAGAGAATAAGAGAAGAAATTTTTTGTTGTATAAAATATTATATAGCAGGGGTTTTTCACAATAAACGTCATAGAACGCGTTTGATGAATGGAGGGATTTCGAGGGAATAAAAGTGCAGACATATGTTTAGTAGGGATCCTCCCTACAGGTCTGAACAGCTGACATTATAGGTTTTAAGAGCGTGAGATTGCATAAATTAAGTGAAAACGGAATGGTATCAGGAAACAAGATGAACGCTTTACTTTTAAATGAGAGAATGAGAAAAATTAGGAAATTAAATTATTATTATGAGAAACTAATATGAATTAAAATTAAATCATTCCATATATATATATAATGATAAGTTACATGAAATGGCATTTAAATTTTATCTTTTTTTAGAAAATACTTTGAAAAACTAATGATGGTAGTATCTTCATACATATAAGTCTTTTGTAAGCTAACTATAAAATAAAATTTCTTCAGTTAATATGTTGAAGAATTTAACTTAGGATATAAACATTACAGGTGGAGTTATGATAGAATGCTTGCAAGATTATCAAAAATTTTAGCTAATTGAAGAAATTAAGGGAAAGGCAGAGATTTATATTTTGTAAGAGAAAGGCATGTTTCTAAATATAGTTTCAGTTTTCATTTGTTGCATTATGTGATATTTAAAAGCAGAAAACAGTATTTGGCGTGGTGTTCTTATTTCCTTGAAAGTTTTGTGACTAAACGCAATGCGTTTCTGCGAGTCTAAATCAAATCTGAGGTTAGAGTAGATGGTAGCGTCATCTCTTGACAGTTATAAGAAATGATTTATGAGGACTCCAAACTCGAATGTAATATAATTCAGTAAAATTAAATTAAATTTAACTTCATTACCCAAAAAAAAACCTTAGTTTTGGATAATTTCAAATTAACATATAACTTTGTTCATGTTTGAAATAAATTACTTATTTTCTTTCGAAAAAAAGTCGTTTTATTCTAAACTGTGCTCTTTTCAATACTTTTAATCTGAAGAATTTGAACAATTAATACACACAAATTTTTATTCATGGGTCTGCTATTTGTCATTACAATTACACAAAGACAAAACCTTACAGCTGAGAGAATAATGATTATTTATATTCATTTAAAGCATAACCATAAGTACTTAACGAGTACCAAAGAATAAAAATAAGTCTTGTCATTTAGATTTTAACAAAAAATAACTTTAATTGGCGCTGAATTAGGATTTTTCCTTAACCAGTTTCTTTAATAGGTTTATTAGAATTTACAGTGAGAGAAAAGTATTTTTACGTTTATCTTACAACCCAAAAATATTTGTGCTTAATTTTTCATTCATTTATGCAAACGATGCAATATTATATTTTTTCAGCTCATAATTTCATTTTCAAAAAATTCATCAAATAATTAGTATTAGTTAAATCAAAAAATATTCATATTTAAAATTTATATTTATCTCCAGTAGGTAAACAACAAACCAATACAAATATGTGTTTACATTAGAAAATGCATAATTTTTATGATACAAAGTTGTTTTGATATATTCTATGCGAATTTTTTATTTATTAGAATTCTTAAAAACTTAGAATATGTTATTTTGATTTAATAGTATATTTCCCCTTTTTTGTGATAAAAGTTTTGAATTTAATTTTTTTTAATTTTAGTTTTTATTTAATATTTTTTCATTTCCTCTGCATAAAAATATCATATTTTATTATTATACTGTTTTTAAATTTTAATCATTACAATTTAAGTATAATTTTAAGTAAATAAACTCACACAACTTGCTTATCAAAATTTATTTAAAACTCAACGCCGATAAATTTTTAAGATGGCTTTCCTTATTTCAATAACCAGTATTTAAAATCTATGAAATGCGAAACACATAATTTATCAAAATGTTACAGAATATTTAATTACTTTGCACTGGAAGTAAATAATACTTCCTAATTTTAGTATAAATGTTGATATAAATAGTATAGAGAAATTTTGAATGTAATATTAAATTCAAGAGGCTGAAAGATTTGTTTTTGTTATATTTTCTGAAACATTATGTATAATAATGATTAACATTTACAATACTCCCTTAGGAACTCAAATAAAGCTCATATAGGAATTCAAATAAATATGTAAGAAATAATCTGTGTATATTTTAAATAATTTCTTTGTAACATGTTCAAACACATCTCTGAAATTCATTTAAACACAATCGTATATCATAATCTGACTCTCTCCTCATTGTTATTTCTTAAATATTCTTTATATGCACAAAGAGTGTAGATCATTACTCAAAATATTTACCTTTACTGCTATCACACTATTCTTCTCAAAAGTATTCTTCAATGTTATCTGACATTAGCGCTTCTTATCACTATATATCAAGCCCTGTACGAATTTTAAAAAACAACAAGTAAATGGGAGTAGGAAATCCAATTAAAAATCTCATCAAAATTTGCAATTTTTAAAATGTTATAAAATTAGTTACCTGAGAATAAATAAAAGTAATTAAAGATACCTAGACATAATACAAATTATTTTTTAGAACTTAATCAACTATAGTCAAGATTTTTCCCTGGTGCCCTTATGGTAGTGAATATTAAATAGGAGATAGTTTCAATCATATTAGATTATAATCATGTGCCTACACATCTTCAAATTGATTTTTCTTACTTGACCTATTTATTAATTCTGATTTAAGTAGCAAATGGATTGTTTTTTCAAATGCATTTATTTAAAGCTGCAGCAATAAATTTTGGTAGATAATATTTCTTAAGATAATTACAAATCGAAACTACATTTTAAAAATTTAAATTTTTTTATTAATATCATACATACAAGAAAATATATATATATTTTCTAATTTTCAAAAAAAAATTAATATGAATACCTTAAAAACTTGTTAATTAGATTTTGTAAGTGTTATGAAAAACAATTCTTTTAAAGAATTTCTTTTTAATAATATTCCTTTAAAGAATTCATAATAAATTCAAAAAGGAATTATCTGCATAAAAAAAACAGTGAATATATTTTCTGTTGCAAAATAAAAATTAAGAATTTCTTCTAGTAATTTTTTCAGTTATTATCACATAATATTGCTTTCCCTAGTGTTTTAAATATTTTTTCTCAGATAGTAAAAAGTTCCTCAAAATAATTATATCTATATCTCTAGTCATTATTTGCTCAGTAGACTTTGTCTTTTAATGCAGTACATACTTAAAATTTATTTCTTTAAGATTAAAATCATAAAATAAATAAACAATATTTTCTTTCCGTCAATAATTTTAAAATATTTAAATGAAATATATTCTAAATGGTATAAAAAGAGGACTCCAAACCATAAATAATTATGTACTTTTAAAAGTAAAAAGTAAAAACGAATTTATATTATTTATATTAAATACGAATTATTGTAACTTTACAACTCATACTTAATAATCCGTTAAATATTTAAGTCCCTTTAAATATTCACAAAAATTTAAAAACACTTTTCTTTTTAAAAAAAAATTATTTTTTTATAAATCAGCTACATATCGAGAGATGTGACTCAAATGTTTCGAAAAGCTTCTCCACTGAAACATTAAAAAATTAAATTGTCAAAATTTGATTCCAAATTTTAAAAAACACAACATACTTTCTGATTTCAAAAATATTTTCTAAAAGGAGGAAATTTCAATGTAACTGGTTTCAGATTCAGAAAATTTAGTTCGAATCACACACATAGCAATTAAGTGATGCAAAAATGACTCCTTTTGAAGGAAAAAAAAGCTATCAAAAATAAGGAATTCTCGAAGTAAAAAAATGAAACAGTTGCATTCAATTCAAAAAGTAAAGAAGTTGCATTCAAAAATAAAGAAGTTGCAGTGTTTCTTCAATAAACTTCCTTGCATCCAGGGATCCACTAATAAGATTCTAACAAACTGTAAGAACTTTACAGCTCCTTTTTAAATATTGAACTTTACTACAATTTGTCAGGTTGAGAGGTATAAAAAATGAAAGACTCTACTTGATGTAAACAAGAGACTGATAAAAACATAAGTGTAGAAAAATAAGATGCAAGTTTGAAATAAAATTTAATTAGCGTCTATCTAAATACAAACTTGTTGTATCTCAAGAAGCGTCAGCTACTAAAGAAATAGAATAAATATAATTTGTTCTCACGAATATTTAAACTCAACATTTAACTCATTTAATCTCTTCTTAAATATTTCTCTTAATTTCTCCTTTAATTTTTTATCCCACTGTATCTGAGAAGAATAATTTGCATTAAATTAATTATAATTAGTTAACAGAAATTAGTTTTAAAACTAGTTTACGTAAAAATAATGTGCTTTTCATAAATAATTAATTTTATTTCTTTATCTATTTGTATAAATTAACTATGGGGAAAGAACAAGGCTCGTTGGAAGACGTGACATAGCTATAATAGAATAAAATCTTTTTAAATGATGCAATAAAAATAAAATAAAAACAACAAAAAATAAAAACAACAATAGAACGTCTCTATTGATGGAAAACAGAGACAGATAAAAATATAAATGTGGAAAAATAAGATGCAAGTAGCAACTAAAGTTTAATTAGAGTGTAATCTAAATACAAACTTCGTATTTCAATCAGAGTCAATTACCAAAGAGGTTGATCGATTGATTGATTGTTAATTATTGAAAGCTCTTAAAAACAGCACGAGGACTATTGGCGACGGAATTCGTAATTTCCTAAGGGGGTAGTACTAATGTAGTTCTTTCTCACAAATATATAAACTCGACATTTAATTCATGTAATCTCTTATAATCATTTCCTTTAATCTCTCCTTTTTATTTCTTCTCTTTTCCGTATCTGAGAAGAATTATTTTTTTTTACATTAAACTAGTTTTTAATTAATTTATGTGTAATCTAAATACAAACTTATTGTATTTCAATCAGAGTCAATTACCAAAGAGGTTGATCGATTGATTGATTGTTTATTATTGAAAGCACTTAAAAACACCACGAGGACTATTGGCGACGGAACTCGTAATTTCCTAAGGGGGTAGTACTAATGTAGTTCTTTCTCACAAATATATAAACTCGACATTTAATTCATGTAATCTCTTAATCATTTCCTTTAATCTCTTCTTTTTATTTCTTCTCTTTTCCGTATCTGAGAAGAATTATTTTCTTTACATTAAAACGACTCGGCACCTTTTGACCAATTTTTTTTATTTAAGTGTTTAAACGTCTTTTGTGTATATTATTAACAGTTACTATTAAATAAAGTAATTTTACCATGAAAAAAAAGGCTTAATTTAATAAAAAAATTTAAAAATTAAATTTTTTTTTTAAAAAATGTCAATGATTTTAAAAATTTTTCTTCTTTCACAATTATTATTATTTTGGCACCAAAATTTTTTTAGGCTCATAAGAATATATGTAACAACTTTAGGGATCGATTTTTGCAATAAACAAATTAGTTTTTGAGAAAAAAAATATTAAAAAGCATACATCTATGGAAAATAGGTCAAAAAACATGATTTCTGCTACATTTTCTATTATAATATTTGTTCTATTCAAAATATTGAAAAATGGATCCCTAATTTTACTACGCACATTATAACAAACAAACACACCAAAATTCAAGTTTTTTTTAATAAATATTTGTTAAAGTCTTGTAATTTTAAAGACTATGGTTTCATGAAAAATCCCAAACTGAGAAAACGCTATTTAAAGAATAATAATTAGTAAAAAAGTATCAAAATAATGTCTAATTTTTGTAATAATTTGTCAATATAATGTATAGATATATACCTTTAAAATAAAGCATAATATAGTTCAATTTGAAAGCATTTAACAAAAATATAAGCTTTTATAAAAAGTTTGTCTGAGCCCGAAATTACGAAAAATTTGAAAATCTTCATCTGACTGTTCTTTGAAAGAAACATATATTAAATATATTTAAAAATAAATGAAATATATAAGATAAATAAAGTATATGAAATGTACAATGGAAAATTTAAAATATTTTATAAAATTTATTTTGATACTTAATTTCAATATATAATATAAAATAAAGTAAAACATGTTTAATCTAAATTGTACTATTTTTTTCAATCAGATCGTTTCAAAATTTCGCACAGTTATACCAGAGGTACAGGGTACATTTTGAGCTAAAAATTGAAAAATCGATATTTTCATCGATTTTCGGCATTTGAAAGGTACGAAGTCCCCTTAAACTAGTTTTTAATTCATTTAAATGAACGATTTTTAAAACCAGTTAACATAAAGCTAATATTTATACATAAATTCACTTCATTTCTTAGTTTATTAGCATTATTTAACTTTGAAAAATGAACAAGGATGCGCTGGAACACATAGAATGGCTGTAATAGAATAAAACCTTTCTAAATAATGCAGTAAAAATAAGAGATCTATGACAAAGATAACCTGATCTGCATTTTTTTAAAGTAATTTAGATCAATTACTGATATTCTGAGCATAATTCTTTAGTAATATACGAATAAATTGTATGATATAATTATCGCTTAAAATTCTCTAAATTCACACATCGACACCAAATCAAACAGTGATTTAAGAGTTGTTTTGAGAATATTTTTGGCTGACATGAGCCCTGAAAAATTTGTAGCTCTAAATAAAAATGGCTGCAAAAAAAAAAGGGGGGGGGGGTATAGAACTAGAATTTTTCTACATATCCTGTATTCTCGCTCTCTAACTTAAATATCCACATAGAAACTTGAAAATACAGTATCTGTAGCGCCTTTTAATTACTATAAGCATTTTCAGTGTATAACCGTTGATGCTGCATAGCCACTTTTACACTTCTAATGAGTTGTGAATATCTTTCTTTAGGGTATGTTAGATACGTCCAAATTTCGCAATATTTCCCTTTCTTTCATTGTATAACTATATATTCGTTGCTGACTTCCGCTGAATCATAATAGAAAACTGTTTCAGTAATCCGACGGATATCGGACCAGAGCACCCCGGATGACTGAAAAATCACTAATAATAACCCATTTAAATACCAAAATCTATGTATTATTGTATAAAATTTAATACAGTACACACAAATAGAGTTAAACATACGAAATGACTAAGACTACAAAAAATTGCTGTTTTGTTTTGATACCCTAAGCCAGGGGTATTCAACCTTTTACACTTTGGGGTACCCTTTGCTCTTACCATTTTCTTTAAGGAACCTCTTGACCAAAGAGCAGAAAAAATGGGATATCAAAGGTTTATCTTACTTAAGTTTACTAAATTATTATTGCATTTTTATTTTTTTTTATCACTATACAAATATCTTAATAAGATAATAAATGGAAAAGTAGCTAATGACGTTTTTTGGTTTTCTAAAATATATTCTATGTTTAATAAATGAAAGCAACAATATTTTAAATTTTAACAAATTAATTAAAAGAAATTTTTTTAATTACCTGTTTGTGATTGTTTTTTATTACAAAGTATTTATATGCCTGGAATAATTGTTGAAATCTGTAACCTTATGTCCTCTTCAGCATCCAATCTGTTTCTGTATTTTGCTTTGTCGCAGCGTACAAAGAGAAAGATTTTTCGCATACATAGGTTGAAACAAATGACATTAAATGTTTCACAGCACTTTTAGCAATTTCATGATATTCTTCTCTAATGTAAATCCAAAAATGCAAAATATCAACTTGACTAAATTTTCGTTTTGACTGAGTGTCGGTCGATATATCAATTTGAGATAAATCGACTGAGCCAAAGAACGGAGCCTAATATGCCACCTAATGTGTCTCGATTAATGTATTTGGATTACGTGACTTATACGAAATTTAAGATTTTATTTTATCCATAAAATATTTATTCATATTTATTTTTACAAGCAAACTGCTTCTGAGAATTTTATCTCTTATAAAAATTAAACTTTTACTAAAATTATGGCACATTGATTAAGCAAATAGTGATAATCTGCGAAACCCTTGTCATAGTTCCAGGGAACTTTAGGGTTCCACGGAACCCATGTTGAAGACCTCTGCCCTACGTTATTCCAAAGAAGTAGAAGACATAAAATAACGTCGGTAAGGTTTTTCTGCCTGTGTAAAAAACGCCGGATATTCAGAAAGAGGAGGACAAGTGATATGCCGGATTTTAGAGGGATCACTGTATTTTCTTTTTCCAGTGCTTGCTTTTCCACTTTAGTATAAAACATTTCAAAGGTACAAAATAAAATTCTTCACAGGAAGGATATTAATTCCAAAATTATATTTTCTTCTCTTGTTAAAAGACTTGCTGTTTTTTAAATTAATTAGGATTTTTGTAAGGCACACAGTAAAGCACGGGTAGCCAAACCGTGTGGCATTGGATGCTTATAAGTGATGCTTCAGTCAGTTCTGAGTGTTTAGTTTATATTAACGTCGCACTAGAAGCAACACGAGAGCTATTGGTGACGGACCTCGTAATTTTGAACAACGGTCAAGTGACGAGGACGACATCTGAGCTGGCACCCCCCTCTCCTAACATCCACACCACGCCAATAGGAGGACATTGGACCCCGAACAGATTTAAGGTACATCAGCTCCGGCTACAATGCGGGTCTTTGGCGGCCAAGGATCGAACCCGCGACTGAACGAAAACCGCCGGCCACTAGTCCACTACCTTGACCACTAGGCTACCGCGGCCCTTCAGTTCTGAGTGAGTCATCGTGGTGTCTTGTTTTAAAGCAGAGTTTTTGCGAGAGTCCACAGTTATCTTCACCAAACGAGACTACCTAGCAGCTATAGTACCATTTTACAGTGATCATCCGCTCGTATAGATAATTCTTGCCTAGTGTAAATTGGTGCTTAATTAAACTGGCGTAAATCAGTTAATTTAACTGCGTGGTTAATTAATTTTTTTCCTGTTCTAAGTGAAGTAGATTCTATCCTTCTATCAATTTACCAACCCCTAACTATGAACGTAAGATAGTATAAACAGAGTTCGAGTTATATGGTGCATCTAAACTCGTTTGTCAAAAAATTGGTTCATGGTAACCGAAAGATGGGCCACCCCTGCTCAAGACCAAGGGTTCCAACCTTTTTCTTTTCTGGGCCACATTGGAAGAAATCGAGTTGTTTGGTGCTGCCCAAAATTAATTTAACTCTAAGATTTAACAATAGCTCATAAACGGAAAAAAAACTTATAAATTATATGGTTTATCTATTTATTTAATTAATTTAAATTTAATCATTTATATGATTTACGTATTATAAAAGCTGCAACAAGGAATCAGATTGACATCGTTTTAGGCATTTCATATGTATATTTTCATTATAAATATTATATGAATAAAGATAGCTAGAAATAATGAAGTTTCTGTGATATTTGGCATTGAATTTTATAAACTAATGCATCAATGTCTGGTTCATTTGACGTGATTGAAATTATCAAAGAACGCTCAAGGTGTTCAACCAATATTCTGGATCTGATTTTACTCTGAGTGTGCTTGCAGAGAGACTGCTCACAAAAGCATGTGCTTCCGAACAGTGATGATATGAATAACGAATGATTGTGTAGCGAGGGATATTTGTCTTCGTTCAGGTGTGATTTATAAAATAAACTTTCTATTTAAGTTTGGATGTCAAATTGCAACTCTATATATTCGATTTGAAAATGTTTTGGCAGAATATCTATATCGACTGCAGATGGAGTAACAACAGAAAAATATATATTTGTTTATTTTTGCCCAAAGTTATCTTCACCAAATGAGACTTTCTGCCTGCTATAGCAACATCATGAAGCGATCACGCTCTTATCTATCTTCATCATCATTCATCATTCTTAACTATTGTAGATTGGTGCTTCATTAAACTGGCGTAAATTACTTATTTTAACAGCGGGTTAAATTTAATCATTTTCCTCCCCTAAGAGAAGCAGATTCTATATACTTATCTCTATTTACCTATCTTGAATGTAGTGCCCGCAGTAGTCTTGTGATAATGGTCGCGGATTTACGATCGGCTTTTTTTTCGTCGAGTCGTGGATTCGAGCTCTAATACTACTAAAGACCATCAGTGTGGTGGGGCTAATATAAGTTTAATATGTCGAGGCTCCAAGTCCTCCGTGGGAGTTTGAAGAGGGAGATATCAGTTCAGGTGTCGTCCTCGTCACTTGACCGAGGTTCGAAATGATGAGGTCCATCGTCAATAGCCCTTCTGTTGCTTATCAGTGAGACGTTAATAATAAATCATAATCGCATAATCATGAACGGAAGACGATATAAACAGATCTCGAGTTATATGACGTAACTGAAATCATCTGCCAAAAAGTTGGCGCATGGTATCCAAAAGGTTGACTTAACAAGGCAGTTGAGTTTCGTTAAGTCGGACTCCTATAACTTGGTTCTCAATGTAACACCGATCGGTCTGTATGAGGAATTTTTTTTTTTCTTTTTTAAAATTTGAGAAGCGATCATAGTAACATTTATTTTCATAGTAACATTTATTTATTTTATTCAAGTATTTTGAAAAATTATTTTCTTTACTGAAACTTCTAAGAGTTTTGAGTGTGTGAAAGGAAAGGGGGGATGGACTTTGCTTACTTTTCAGCAAAACCTTAGTTAGTTACACCTCGTATCACCAGTGACAGATAATCGCCAGTGACAGAAAAATAAATGCTTCCTGTTCATCTAAAGAAGCTGAAAATGATAAAGGCACAGAAAAGAATAACATGACCAATGATAATCAATCAGCAGTTATAAGTCATGGGGAAGCAGAGTCCCATTTAGAACATTCGATGGTGTATTTCGAAGGTCATAAGGAAACTACACAGAATGAGCTTCTTATTCAGAACCGGATGCGTTATCGTCTGCTTCGCAAACGGTACACAAATCTCACGCAACAAAAGCTTGCGACCTGTTTTATTATGTAACTTTTCATGTAACTTTATACTCAATTTATTCAATATAAAGATGATTTTCAAAAGGTATTTTTATTTTCTTTCTTTCTTTCTTTTTTTGTTTCACATTCTCCGGTTAACCCGGCTTTTACATATTCCGGACCGGCTCTAATCCCAGTTAATCGGACTGTAAATGCTCCCTTCCACTACATTGTAATATTTTACACGTTTCGTTGAGACATTAAGCGTTTCGTTGGAAACGTTATTGATATTTCATGTAATTGTTTCTTGTGCGTGAAAGGAATGTTTTCTTTTATAGCCATATTTTCTCTTCATGAATAATACTAGGTAATCTATATCCCTTATAATTTTGTCAAATAGTTCATTCATTGACTTACAATATTTAAAGTATAATATGTATGAGTATTTTGTTTTAAAATAGGTCTTTGCGCGTTTTTTCGTTCAATTAACCAACCTTTTTGGACCTACCTTATGACGTTATTTGATTTGTGAACTGAGAATAAACCTCAATTTATGTAAATCAGTGTACACACACACACACACACACACACACATACATATATATATATAATGTAGATGAAAATAAACATAAACAAAATAACAGAGAAATTAAAATATACAAAATGTGAAAAAATTTAAGAAACCAAAAACCTTTATTGAACGGACATGAAAATGGAAAATAATATATTGAACGTTGTAAAAGGCTTTAGACTGTTAAGAATGCGTTATTTTAGAATTAGAGGCCTACCTATCCCTATCAACAAAATATAACGTTAAAAGATTGTTAAAAAATCAAAAATATAATTTGAAAAAAAATTCTGTAAACTAAAACCCAAAAAATTTAATTAAAAAGAAAAATATACAAAAAGCCCAAAATGAATCTTTAAGAACCAAAATCTAAAAAAACAAAAATAAAAATTATGAAATAATTCAAAATAAAAAAAAAATCAAAATTTTTCAAGTATAACACTCCACGTGTATTAAATTATATAAATAGAAAACAAAGAAATAAACACATATATAGAAATTTGCATAAACGAAACAAATTAAATTTAGAAAAATATTTATTCATACAAATAACCCATGATTGCTTAATTTCAAGTCATACAAATACTTAAAAAAGCCTGAAAAATGAGTCAAAAATAACCTTGTAGTAATCATCAAACAACTTTCATGTGTGTGTAAGACACGTTTTAGTTACTGCTCTACATTCACAATATAAACATTTATTTTTTATTATTCTTATCAAGAATAATTTTAAAAAAATAGCTTAAGATTTTCTTTTTTGACTCTTTTTGACTTACTCTTTGAGTTACGAAGGATCAAATCCAAAGTATCGAAGCAAGGGTATCACTGTTTGTACTACCTTTTGAATTAAAATTGATTGATTAAACAATAAAACAGTTTTAATACATAGATAGTTAATTAAATAAGACGATGAGACAATTAAAAGAGTTCATTGTGTAAAATAGAGAAAAACTCTGGCTCAACAAATATCCAATTTCTAAGTAAATTATATATCATTATTATCTTCCAAAGCGTTCTTCCTTAAATACCTAGAGGGAAACAGTATATCAAATTAAAAACAGTCTTGCTGCTTTGAATGCGATGCTTTAGTGAAGGATTGTGAATTAATTTACTCAAACGTATTGCGACTGAAATTAAATTTATGAATAAATACATCCTTTGTTAATTGAAGGAGTAAATA
Organism: Nephila pilipes; assembly: GCA_019974015.1. Lineage (NCBI taxonomy): Eukaryota > Metazoa > Arthropoda > Arachnida > Araneae > Nephilidae > Nephila > Nephila pilipes. Next base: position 114,383 of record BMAW01086594.1, read on the forward strand.
TAGTAAATGAAATAAGATACATAAGTTTTCAGCAATCACTCTCTCAGGAAGAAAATATGGATAATTAAATTACATAGAACTAGTGTGTGTAATGAGACAATTCGATTGCTTTGGATTTAAATTTCCGACCAATGGATTTCATATTTCTCCTCAGTATTAAACGCGCTATTTTTAGCGGTGAAATAAATGCGCGTAGAATAAAAAAAAATTAATTATCTTCTTAAAATGAGAACTAATAATGGAAAGTTAAAAGTTATCTGTTATTATTTTTAAAAATTTTCTATTTACAAAACAAGTAATAATTCATTCTTTGGAATCAATTTTTACTAAAAATTGAATTTATCAATCTTCTGATCTACAGAATTTTATTTGGTTTTTTTTTATGTGATTCGGCGTGATTCTATTGTATACTATCTAAGAAATATAACTTTTTAATAAAAATTTAGGTAGTAGATTTAAATTACTTTTTTCAGATTTTTGTCTCAAAATTCCTTTCCAATTAGGAATGCTAACGAGATTTGACGACGCGTTGGCTTTTAAAAAATATGGAATTCGTATAAAAATTATTGTATATTATATTTTTTCTCTAAAAGGATAAATATTAAAACAAAGTCGACTTTTCTTGAATATTTTCTAAAACATATTCTTCAAAATCTAACTGAAATCGAAAATTATTCACCAGTTTCTTCAAAGTTCATAACAGATTTTTTTTAAAAAAATGAGTACATTTCCAAAGTACTAAATATTCGAATTTAAAATATTGTTGTTTTTTTCCTACTATTTCAGATACTAAATAATATAAACTGCTTAAGAATAGATAATACACAAATTACTTAAGATTGTTATATCAAATTCCCTTTTATTTTTTTTTTCAGACACTAACAAGATTTTGCGAAGCAATGACATTTAAAAACTATGGAATTAGTAAAAATTTATTATACATTATACTTTTCTTAAAAATCATATAAATATTAAAATAAGATCAATCTTTAATTAATATTTTCTAAAACATTTCCTTCAAAATATAACTAAAATCCAAAACTATTCATCCACCGTCTTTCATAACAGATTTGAAAATGAGTATATTTAGAAAGTGCTATATATTCTATAATTTTAAATATTTTCTTATTTCCATGTATAATAACTTTTAAAAGCCTCTGTGTTATAAATTTATGTGCTTTAGATTACTAATATAATTATTTTTGATTACTAAGTAAATGCTCTTTTTTGTTGCTAACATTTTTATTATAGGTGAAATTAAAAGTTTTCTTCACAGAGTTGGAAGGAAAATTTAAACACAAAATCTCATAATTCAAAATTTTAATTCCTTTAATGCAGTGTTTACCTAGTCATAAAAGTTTAACTAGTAGAGCAATAAATATTTTTAAAAAAACGTAATATTATCAGACACAAAAAGTTAAATTCGAGATACTTAAAATTCTCAACGGTATCATTAAAGGTATCTTAAATGTCCGAACTTTTAAATTTAAAATGTATAATTTTCCGAGGAATTACGAGAAAGATTAAACGTTTGTTAGATTATTTCATTCCTATTTTTTAAAATCGGAAAATTTATTTTTGGAAACTGTTACATTTTATTATTATGAAGCATATAAAGAAAAAAGATTTTTACTCTTATTAGTACTTTTATCAAGTCCCTTTGAATTATATTTTCCATTACAGCAAAATTCAGTCAGATTAAAAAAAAAGAAGAAGAAGAAGGTTGGGGGGTTATATTTCAACAAAAAAAGGGAAATGTAGCCATCAATTTTCTACATAACACACTTAATTTTTAAGGATTTTAATTGTGATTGAGTTCTCCGAATTCTGATAGCACGAATCCCTCTTTTTGCACGCTACTATATTTTCATGGTTCGGCGTTGACATGGCTTTTAAATGGAAAAAAGTATTTGGGGAATTTTATTTTGATTGTTTTGTTTATTACATCATTTATAAATTAAAGGAGTATCATATTAATGTCTTACAAATCGTCTCTTTGTTATTAATATGAAGAGACAAATCGACGTAATAATAATCATTCAAAAGTCTTCAACCAGTTAAATCACTTATAGAATAAGCTATATCAAAATAAATTAATAATGCTGAGAAATTAGTCAATCGCATCCTTAACCAAATACTATTACAGATAATTATTCTTATTTTAATTACTCTAAATAGTAGGGCGGTCGTGGTAGCCTAGTGGTCATGGTCACGGACTCGCGGCCGAAGGTTTCGTTGAGTCGTGGATTCGAGCCTTGATGCCACAAAGACTCGCCGTATAACTGAGTCTGATACAAATTAAATCTGTCGAGGCTCAAAATCCTTTCACTGGCGTAGTGTGGAAGTTAGAAGAGGGAGTTTCAACTCAGGTGTCGTCCATGTCACTTGACCGAGGTTCGAAATTACGGGTTCCGTCGCCAATAGCCATCGTGTTGCTTCTAGTGAAACCTTAATAGAATCAATCAACCAAACAATGAGTTTGAATTAACTGCATCTAACTCAAGCTAACTTCTAATAGAGGGATCCAAACCCAGTATATATGCTAAGAATATCGCGTCTTACAGGGCTTTGATTTACTATAGTGATCCTATCAATCTCTCTAATTCCTCTCCATCCTTTATCTCCCTATCTCAATCCCAACATTTCTTATATAGCAATGCGAATTTACATAAATCCTATTTCTTTCACAAGATGGGATTCTCGGGAGAAAAACATTGGATAAAAGTAGCCCCAGAGGTTAATTAAAGTGAAATGCTTTTGGGAACCTGTTACAAAATGTAGTATTTGCATATTTATTCAAAATGTCTGGCACCGCTGTTCCCGATTTCATACCATCCTAAAGTAAATCAACTATGATTAACAAAGTGAAAAATGTAACCAGTGTATCTCAATTAATAAACCAGCACCGATGAGAAACGTTGATAAATTTTCTGTTAGGGACGTAGATGGAGATGTTACACTTACACAACCAAAGAAAAGGGTGTTCTAACTTCTCAAAGCTTTTAAGAGGTGTAATTTTTTTTTTTTTTTATTGAAATTCCTGCGAAGGTTATTCATGTTTCAATTATTTTATTGTCTTCATTTATATGGAATAGTGTTAATTTATTTATGTTATTATTATTTTTATTTGTAAGGAACATTGTTAATATGTGCTTAAGTTTTTTATCATTTTTTGTACCGCATTTTGTTAATTTGTGTTTATGCTTTTCATTTTCAAAAATTAATTTTTGTAGAATGAGCATTAAAGTGTCTCTGAAAATTAATGAACTAGTTACCTTTCTCTATGTAATCCTTATCTCATTTTACTCAATTTCAGATTTTGCGATTCTTCGAAGTACCGGGTAAAACAAGGGAAGGAAGTATTTATTGATTTGAGTTCTACAAAAAGTTAATACAACAATATTACTTCCTCAACATTTTTGGTTTATGTAATTTAAACAATTAAACCGATTTTAAAATAAGAACTAAATAGTTAATATGATGGTATCTAATAAAAATACTTATGAAATAGCTAGTAATATATTTAGGTAAATTATTTATGAGCTTTTTTTTAGTTCTTAAAGAAGTTTTGAGTTCAGGATAAAATTCAGAATTCTATTAAAAAAGAGTGAGTGCATAAAACTCTAAGAGAAAATTCAAGAAAAGAAATAAATAAATAAAATACTTTAAATTATAAATGACTCCAAGAGATTAAAAAATAAAAAAACGACCTACTTTCGCTGAACTTTCAAAAACATTGCAAGCAGTTTCATTGTTCGTGGTTTCCTTTTCATCATAAAAAAAAAAAATACAGATGATATATAAGGAGAGAATGAGAGAGAACAGTTTCATTTGAAAAGTAAAGTCATAAAAACCACCAACAAAAGTACAAAACATAGTGAAATATGTCAAAAATTTAAATGCGATATTATTTTTTGACGCTGGGTGTTTTTAACCATCTAATAAAATAGTTCTTGTTTCGAAAGCATTGACTTTTCTCCTTTAAGCTAACAAAAGATAAGCACCAAAAAGCGTACTTTTAACCATTTAATAAAATAATTCTTGTTTCGAAAGCATTGATTTTTCTCTTTTAAGTTAACAGAAGATATAACACCAAAAATTTTTATATTCTACTCGTACTCAGTTTATAAAGATCAATCAAGGCTATTAAAAGGTATTTTAGTGATTCAAAGAATAAGTCAGTTTGATCAATGCAAAGGGAAACTAAAGTTCAAAAAACTCAAAAATGTGACAAAATTTAGAAAAGAATATGTAGCAGTAATAGCATATTGTAATAGTTTATTGGGGAATAAAACGTTTCCTTACGCACAAAGTTTTAATAACTTTAAATAAGCGAAAGGTAAATATTGTGAAAATAAACGTAAAGATGTTCTATAGGAAGAAAAAATATTTAGCTATTAGTTAATATTTTCAGAGAATTAATACAATCATATAAAAAATAATATATAATTGACAATCAAAACCAAAACAATGTACATGACGGGGGTTGTTTTCCAATCTTCCTTTCAAATAGCTCCTTCAGGGCTTTTTATGATGTTTGAACCTAAAATTCCTTCCATGGAGTGAAACGTGATTTGTATGCATTAGATTACATTTAATGAAGTGTATTGAATAAAATTGAGCATATGAGTATATAAACGGCAAAAACTTTAATACTGAGGTTGGTAGTTGGCAATTTAGTACATAATAAAAACTGTAAAAGCTGAAATTTCCCAGTGAAGCATCAGTTGCAGATATGCATTTAATAAAGAACATTTGGATTGAATCTAAACAAGAGTAACGAAGAGTTAGCAATAAATACCCTCATCTTTTGGTTGTCGAAGGCCTAGAACCAAGTAGGATTAGTAAGAAGAATAGAAAAATTATATTCTCGATTTATTTAAACGTTAGATAAAGCGCATTTAGGCAAGATATCCACCAAAAGAGTAAGATAGGAAATAAACTTTAAGAATCCATAATCTTAATAAAAGAACTCGACTGTCACCTGACTTTCTCTTCATTTTGCAGCATATTTTAATGTTTCTGTAATTAATCTTAATGACTAAAACAGATGGAAATAATAACAGAGGGACGTTACATGTATTCTAATAAATATTTATACATTTCAATACATGCAAAGATCTTCAAAAATATTGAAAACAACTTATTTATTCAGAAAATAAGTCAATTAAAATAGGCTAAGGATCTAGTTAAACTTGACAATGTAGCATTTTCAGTGTATGCTAACAACCCTTTTAAATGTATTCTTTAAAAAGTGAATTTTATCGTCTTACTTTCTCTTCATTTGACTGTGTAATTTAGAGATTCTTTAATTAATCTTAATGATGACAAAAAAAAGACGGAAATAATCGTAAAGGGCGTTACATATATTCTAATAAATATTTATATATTTCATTACATGCAAAGATCTTCAAAAATATTGAAAACAACTTAATTATTCAGAAAATAAGACAATTAAAAAGGGCTGAGGATCTGGTTAAACTTGACAATGTAGCTTTTTCGGCGTATGCTAACAACCCTTTTAAATAAAGTCTTTAAAAAGTGATTTTCTATCGTTTGACACATTTATAACAGTTTTCTTTTATTTTGTATAAGCTGTTTTTGTACCAAACTCAAAAATGCCAACTTACGATCGTTTTTTTCCTTATCAACAGAAGATTAAAATTATTCCAAGAAATATCGATCTAATGCACATGCAAAAGATTTTAACAACCACTCTCATTAAGAGTAATTATCTTCCTTTTTCGAACATGCTAAACATCTTTTTCCGGCACAGTGTCAGAAGGATAATTTATCGATGATTATTTAAATTAAAAGGACGTAGGAAGTCTTTTCGTGTGCTCAAAATGATTTGCTTATTGCAAAAACTACATGTCAAAATCTTACGTCTTACTTTTGAGCTTCCCGCACTTTACCCCGTTAATTTCATTTAAGTGTTCAAACTATTTGGTAAGAGCATTGAAAATCCATCAAACAATGAAACAACTTATTTCTCTTGTAAATAATTTTTCGCTGATTTTACGATTCGTTTTTACCCTTACCTTTGAAAAAAAAATTTTTTTCAAATTAATTGGAATTCACATCACCTTAAATATGGTGCATAAATTATGTTTTTTTGATAAATTACTCAACTGCTGATGTCCAAGTTGTCTTCTTTATTCTCCCATTCCATTGAATGAATAATTGTTTAATTACACAATCACAGTTTTTAGTAATTGTTAAATACTGAAAACAATTCATTCCTTTCTATTTAAAAGTTTATTAGCAAAAGAAATCCGGTTGTAGTTTGAAAATTAAAATATGACAAACTCTGTGTGTTTTTTTCCTATTTTAAATATAGAAAGACCCACTTACAATGACCATTTAATTAGGATTTGGCAATAAAACTAAATGAATACAAAAATTTTAAGGCGTTTAGGGAATTTAAAGCGAAGTGAAATCCTAAAATCCATTTTCACTCAAATTACAAATTAAAATCTAGAAATAATTCTTAATATTATTGAGGTATTTGTTATAATATTTGACCATTATCACACAGTTTTAATTGATAGAATAACTTTTAATTTTTAAATGAAATAGTATACTTAAAGATAAAATATTAGCTACGTATACTACAATTAAGAACAAATTAATCGCTTCCATAAATATGTAGCGTGTCATTTCATGTGATCATTTAAATGTATACAAATTTTTGTTATTTTCTTGAAAAAAGATATTGCAAAATCAAGCTTTTCAACAAAAATGTATAAATTTTCTTCAGTAAAAATAATATCCGTTATATGTAAATTAGCCATTAGTAAAAAAAAAAACTTGAGCTGTTGACTTAAAAAGTTGCTTTGTCTTAAAAATGTGCAGACCGATTAAATGAAACTCTGCAATTGAGTCAGAAAATACCGTAGAGCTTTCAAGGAGTATGGAGAGCCTATTAAATCCTTTATTAATAGAAAAACTTCCCTCAGTAAAATAATAGCCTTCTCACTAACATATGTATTGATGCAAATTAATCAAAGTTTACTATAATTCAGAAAATGGTTTTAATCTAAACAACAATTTCAAACAAGAATAATAAAGAATACTGGCTGAAAATCTTTGAAGCAACAATAACACATCGATCAATAACTCCCGAGACTAACCCAGAGATGGCGCTCGTAGTAAACCAGTAACCAGGTCTTTCTAGAGTACTAACCTTTGCTTGAAACGTGTCAAAATTTTAAGTCGATCGGACCAGGAAAAAGGTTTTTTGAAGTGAAGTGAAAAAGGTTTTTTCCAAGTGGGTGCCGCGATTGCTTTCGATGGAACAAAAACAGCAACGAGTCGATGATTCAGAAAGCTGTTTATCGCTATTTACTCGCAACAAAAAAGATTTCTTGCGAAAAAAAAATTTTTTTTTTTTTTTTTTTTTTTTTTTTTTGGGGGGGGAGATTTGGAAAAGCGTTGGAACGATTGTATCACCCTAAAAGGTGATTAACAAAAGGTGTTATGTTGATGAATAAAAAAAAATTTTGCAAAAAAAATGTTGTTTTCAATGTTAGACTCGGGAGTTATTGATCGATGTGTTAAATGAGGATTAATACTAAGATCATATTCATGAGTTCAGTATTTTAGAATGTTATTTTCCCCTTCAGGTTTCATTTCTATAGAATTAGTAAGAAACCATAAAGGGAGTCGGAACCCCCTATACCAAAAATGATAAATAGGCCATTTTCGATGTACCATTTCTAAAAGTCTACTATAGATACAAGTTTAAAATTTTTTTATACAAAAGCAAAATACATCTTTCTCATTAAACTGCAATGAGCTTTAGTTTAATTTTTAACTTTTTATTAATTTACAATATATTGTATCAGACCTAGTGAAATCTGACTCATTTTTTTCTCATACAAATAGATTTGTAAAAAATACTTTTTTGACTTTTTTTACAAAAGTTCAGTTCATTATATATTAGTAAGTGTTATGAACGAGTTTTACAAAAATTACACTCCTATGAACAGTAGTTTCTTACAAAAGGTACGTCGCGCAAGAAAAAACTCACATTTTGAGAAAATCCACATTTTTTTTTAAACCATCTACATTTCTTTTCCTTTGAAGTCTTTTTTCTTACCTAACAGCTTTTGTTTTTTGTAAGCAGGAGTATCTTAATTTTAACAACTTCTATTCGTTGAAACGTTTCACTGCTTGTATTGTTTAATCACCAGGCTCAAGGTTCAATTTTCTGAACATTTGTAGTTTTGAGATATTACTTATATTAAAGGAAGATTTAGTAACATATGTATCTAAAGAGAGAACTTCTATTTGTATATATGTTTTTTTTTTTCGTACACAAGACCATATCACATTGTTCACTCTCATTCGGGTTTTGGGTATAACCATGCGAACATTTCTTCAATAGTTCTGGATTTGATAAATCTTTAAAAATCGGTCTCATAGCCTCCACAATGGCAACAGGTAAACGTTTTTTATCATGGTAAATTTCACCAAGCAATTCCGCATTTTTTAAATTTACACCATGTGTGTGCATCTGATGGGCAAAATCTATACTGAGGCTTTTCATTAGTTGACAGTTTGTGTAAAAATATTGCTCACAAGGCTTGTCGCATATCTTTTACACTAAGCAAATTTCTCCGTGTGGAGACTGTAGTATGTTTGCAAACGGTCAATTTCTGCTTCTGTCTACATCTTTTTTTCCTCACATGTTTGCTTTCCAGCCTCACATGTTTGCTTTCAAGCGTCAAAGACGTATTCCCATTTTATTCATTATATGACCAATGCATTCTAAAGAACTGAAAAAGTTAAATGTTCCAATAAGAGTCGCACATTTAACTATCAACAAAAAATGTCAATGCGTTGTTTATATTTTTCGCCTATTAAATAGGTGTGACCCCGTTTATATGATAATTTAAAACTAGATTTTTGAAACTTTTTTCTAATTATTGGAGTGATTAAAATAAAATATTTTTGGAAAGGTGAAAATGTATACAATTTGAAAATAAAAAAAAAAAACTCTGATCATCATTTTTTGATGAATTTGAGGCTCCAACACCCCAATTTAACTACAATCTTATATTCCAATCCACTTCTAAAAACTCCCGGGATATGTGAACATATTTTGTACGTAAGCAATAAACAGAAAAAAAAAAAAAATTCTTGATAATCTTGTTTATGTTACACATTTCTAAAAAACAGTTTTATAAAATGGCCCGTTTCAAACGTGTTGTACACGATTTAGGTATTATTTTTAGTTACTGCTTGAACTTTTTATATGTCTCTATATTCAAAAATGCAAGATCTCTAATTACATTAACACTCATGACGAACGGTTGGATAATACATTATCCTCTTACGAATTATTTTTCGCGTGGTTGAGCAAAATTGTAGTTGTTTTACAGAAAGCTATCATTCCAGGCGAAAGCGTTGAGCATGATTGATTAATTTCATTCACTAAAATGAATCTGAAGTAATCCCTGAATAAACAAAGGATAGATTTATTCTAATGCACGAAACATCGAAATGTCTGCTTCAGTGGGCATAGTCTTAAGTATATATAAATTTCAGAAAAATTTATTCCGATAAGAAAAAAGTCATTTTCTCTCCCATCGAAAGAAAAAAAAAACATGTTATTTACAGTGTGGCTTTTTAATTTTTTTTTTTTTTTTCCTTTCTTCTTTTCTTTCCTCTTGGTCGAGTTTTATACGATTTTTCTTAATAGCTTCCCTTTTTTTTCCTACACATCTAGAGAAATAAACTGGATGATGCAGATTAAAAAACTTAGTGAATGAAAAAAATAATGGATTTCGTTAGGTTAAACGTTTAATCAAACAACTGATTTAAGAACGTTTAATAACTTTTTTTATAAAAAAAATTAAATCTCATGCAATCAGTTAACTAATATATTACTAAATTGGTATAAAAAATTATTAAAAATGTTTATTTGGGTTAATTTATTGATAAGAGAAGGATGAGTGAAGAAGAACACTTAGAAATAAATTAACTATATCTAATTAACTAGAGTGCGTTTTATTTGTGGTAAATAAATTATAAATTGCTCTAACTGAAGAGCTCGTTTAATAGAATTTTAAAACACATAAAAACTATTTAAAAAATAAACTATTTATGACTTTTAGCATTTCTTGGGTAAATATGAAAGAATTTTTATTGATATAAAAAAAATTTGAGTGAAATATCCTGAACACTTTCGGGGAAAAAATTATGGGAAATTAAAAATACAACATTACCTGAAATAAAAAAATTAATATTATTATTTAGGAATATATTAATGTATCTTAGATATACCTATTTTATTCAAAAATTAAGCTATGTTTTTTAATTATTATGGATAAATTAAAGGCATAATTTGATTAATAAACAATCTACGGAGATAAATGGAGTTTACTGAATGTTAGTCACAAAAAGTACGAACATGTGAACTTTTAAATATTAAAAACTGTGTTAAAATCCTCGGAATAGTAAAGCACGGAAGTATTGTTTTCAATTAGGTATTTTTAAATAATGCTAGTATTATAGTAGAAATGCGATCACATTTGAAGTTTTCTAATAGCTCGATAGTGTGCCATAAATTTTAGAAATTGAATATTTGAGTTTCCTTACTAATCAGTGTACTAAATTTATACAAAAGTTTCGTATAACTTTAAATTTATGTAACAGGATCATAGTTTCATAAAATTTTAATACCTACTTTATATGTTGAAATACAAAGAAACTGTTTTTATTTATCTGTTTACTGTTACTTTTACATATTTATTCAAGGGTAAAACTGATATTTCGTGCTTTTGGCCATTCGAGCAAGTCAAGCGTCTGTTATGTTCAGAATAAGGGGAAAAAAACTATCTTCGAATCTTGCAGCAGATACATCCGCTTGAGTTGCTTTATCTGAGCGATTCTTGGATCACTTGAATTCCTTCATTCTTGGAAGTCTTTTTCATAAATCTTCAGTACTTTTGAGTGAGTTAGCGAGTGAGTGAAAGTAGGACCTTATGGCGCATGAACCAAACCTAGCAATGCTGCGCCAAGCCATGTGTTACTATGATCTAGACATTGAAAAGATGGAACGAAGAAAAAGGAAACAATAGTTGACACGATAGAGGGTCAAAAATAGAAAAGAATGGCTGAGGTATACCAGGGACAAGTCACTCGTGTTTATCAAAAACTGAAAAGCCCATAGGAAAGAAAAAGATAACTAGGATACCTCGGGGTTTTGATTCGCATACTTACCGAAAGAAGATATATCACAGAGGCGCTTCAGTAGATGAAACTTTGCTCAGGAATTTCGTAATTCATCAGCATGAATCGTATAGTATCGGTTTTCAAAAAGTGTGACGCCTTTCCTTCATTAGTTAATTCTACCGATACCTTTCAGTCTAATTAAATGGTCAATAATTATTAGAATCTAACTAAAGATACGTAACAGCAAGGAAAATACATTATTAATCAGTAAGGAATATATATATATATATATATATATATATATATATATATA
>BMAW01086594.1:125976-141555 GCA_019974015.1 Nephila pilipes
TATATATATATATATATATATATATATATATATATATATATATAAATGAAATCACTCTCTCTTAAAACCCACTTTACTCGTCAATCCTAGATTATGATCTGGTAATAAAGTTTTAGCTAACCAAATCACTCGTTCTGATTCAAACTCTTTTCGCTAACAGTAAATTCGTATCTTAGACTGAGATTCACTTCAATCCAAAAGATTAGCTACAGTGCTTATATGCTGATCATTCAATTAACTGATAACTATCAACCTACCGTTATCCTCTATTAACCTTCGTTTTCTTTTAGTTATATTACGGTTACGTGTCACACTCGCTAACGCAATATTCCGTGCACTTCTTCTCTTCATCTCATTTGCCAAATCCCGTTTCATTAGGATTGGAAAGAAATTGTAATTATATGCAATTCAAATTGAAAAAAGTTCCCGAGGTTAGTGAAGAGAAAATCCCAAATAGTCACAAAATGAGCTCGTGAGTTCTTGGGTGTTTTCTTTAGAATTCATCCCTCCAAGCCATTACCAATTCTTTCCGTAGATCTAATATGACAGACGTAAAATGAAACTTATATCAGATTTTTTTTCTTCTGCTTTATTTTCATGCAAATAAATTACAAAATTCTAAGAAATTTTAGCATTCATTCTCTATTACGTAATATTATATAATTATAAATATTATATAATTATAAATATTTTTAATAGCTTAAGTACTTGTGCTCTATTATGCAGCTTTATTTTTGATGTTCCTATATCCAACACAGAATTTGTAACTTCTAAAAATCGAAGTGGAAATGTTAAATCTAATTAAATGTTTATTACAACTAAATTTAAAAACTTCCAGATATTTTTTGTTCCAAGACAGTAACTGAACTGTGTTAGCTTCAATAAAAATGGAACACCATAAGCATATTGGTCACGACAACCTTTAATTTATTATTTCCTTTGCATTCATTATAAATATTACGGAAAACAATGTATATATTCGTTAGCAAAATTTTTATTATTTGTTATAAATTATCGTCTTAGTAAATATTCAGTCAAGAATTAAAAAATTATATTACTTATTATATGTTTAAGTGTAGATAATTTTTACTTTTAAATATGTGCGGATATTTTTTTTAATTTACTGTAATGCAATGTATGATCTTTTAATGTGCTTTTTAAATAATTTATTTTGATTTATTTTTAGGATTTTAAACTCATCAGAAGGCGTCGAAGGAGAGATATAGAACGCATTGATTCATTTTTAGAGAAGTTCTCAAATGGCCCAAAACCAACAGACCCCACTGATGAAAACATTGCTCCACATTGCTGGGGAAGGTACGTAATATGATTTTTTTTATTTCTATGTTTTGTAAAATTTTCAGTTCATTATTTTTTTTCAAATGAAAGTATAGAATTTTGGAATTTTTAATGCTTTAATATTTAATAACACCTTAAGTTAACAAGAATGAAATTCAGAAGTGAAGTGAACAGGATTAAGAATGATTCAACGCTATCAGCTGAAAAGTTATAAGCTGGTGATTTTGCAATTAAAGTTATATGTACTCTAACAATAACAGGTCAATTGAAAAGTCCCCGGTCTGACACATAGATGGCCCTACTAGAATTAAATCCATATGTTTTTCAGTTAGCCCTAAACCTCAAAAGATGCGTGTATAAATTTGACAGCTGTCGGATCATTAGTTTGTGAATTATAGCATTTTGAGTGAAGCAACTTTTGTTATTGTGAAAAAAATGGATAAAAAGGAATTTAGCGTGTTAATAAAATATTGCTTTTTGAAGGGAAAAAATACAATTGAAGCAAAAACTTGGCTTGATGCCGAGTTTCCGGACACTTCCCCAGGAAAATCAACCATCAAGGATTGGTATGCTAAGTTTAGACGTGGTGAAATGAGCACCGAAGACGGTGGACGTCCTAAAGAGGTTGTTACCGACGAAAACATTAAAAAAATCCCCAAAATGATTTTGAATGACGGTCAATTGAAATTGAATGAAATAGCAGACACTCTAAAGATATCAACTGAACGTGTACATCATATCATTCACGAATATTTGGGTATGAGAAAGCTCTGTGCGAAGTAAGTGTCGCGCGAGCTCACTTTTGACCAAAAATAACGACGAGTTGATGATTCGGAGCAGTGTTTGAAGACGATTAAGCATTAATAAACCCGAGTTTTTTCGTCGATACGTGACAATGGATGAAACATGGCTCCATCATTTCACTCCCAAGTCCAATCGACAGTCATCCGAGTGGACTGCACACGATGAACCCGCTCCAAAGCGTGGGAAGACGTAACAGTCGGCTGGCAAGGTTATGGCGTCTGTATTTTGGGATGCGCATGGAATAATTTTCATTGACTACCTTGAAAAAGGAAGGTCCATCAACAGCGACTATTACATAGCGTTATTGGACCGTTTGAAGGACGAAATCGCCGAAAAACGGCCGCATTTGAAGAAAAAGAAAGTGCCGCTTCACCAAGACAATGCACCGTGTCACAAGTCAGTAAAAACGATGGCAAAAATTCATGAATTGGGCTTCGAATTGCTTCCTCATCCACCGTATTCTCGAGATCTGGCCCCCAGCGACTATTTCCTGTTCTCAGATCTCAAAAGAATGCTCGCTGGGAAGAAATTTTCGTTGAATGAAGAGGTGATCGCCGAAACTGAGGCCTATTTTGAAGCAAAGGACAAATCGTACTTCAAAAATGGTATCGAAAAGTTGGAGGGTCGCTATAACCGGTGTATCACCCTTGAAGGGAATTATGTTGAATAAAAAAAACTAATTTTGCCAAAAAAAATGTGTTTTACTATGGTAGGCCGGGGACTTTTCAATTGACCTGTTATATCAAATATGGTGATTAAAATTTCAAAGTGATCGTGGAGTTGAATGGCGCAACAATCATATATGGCTATGCTGCGCAAACAAGGTACACTGTGATCCAAACGTTTCAAAAATGGGAAAAAGAACCAAGTTACTTGACAAGAAGGGTCAAAAAATATAGAAAGATTTCTAGGGTATCTCGGAGGCGCATCAATTGTGGTTACCGAATACAGTAAACCCATAGGGAAAGAAAAAGATCAATAGGATACCTCGGGGTCAAGATGCCAGTACTAAGACGAGGGATAAATTTTCATAGAATTCAATCAAATGAAAAAAATTCTTAAGACTCCCCAACTTTTATATAGACTTTATAACTGTATCTAAATGGTCTTTTTTAAAAAGCAAGTTGAGAAAATGAAGATTTTAGATTGTTTTCTTCATAGCATTTGAATACTTAAAATTTCTGTAACACTATTTACAAGCATATTCTAGGAAGTTGTGTTTATGGGTTTTAAAAGTTATATTAGTCTCGTATGTTTTTAATCATAATTAAAATCATATATGTATTATAAAATTTGAGTACTCGTTACTAGAGGTTTCTTTAAATCTGCAGAGTTTGTCCGTGATATATCGAGATTGATATTTTTTCCAGCCAGTGGGAGGGAGTGTAGGATGATCTCTATGGGTGGAATGGAAAACGGAGGATATGATATAAGCTACTAGAGTCAGTTGTCTTCAAGCCGTTGAAATATGTAAGTCTTACCCGAAATGAAAGTGCGTTTAGCGCTAGCGTCGGGAGTGGAAATGTCACGAATTATCGAGCAGCATTGCGTCTTAAAATTTTGTGTTTAACTAAATAAATCCGTGATGGAGACTTTCGATGATCCGTCAAGCTTACGAAGACGAAATCAAGTGCAGAATACGTGTTTTTGAGTGGTACGAAAACTCAAAGAGGGCAGGAAAGTAGATACTCTTGTCTTCTCCGATGCGAAACACGAAATCCACAAGGAGTTTGTGCTTGTGGAACAAACAGTGATGAGTAAATTCCCTACAGAAGTACTCATTAGTTTGATGATCAGGAACAACCGCGGAAAACCTGAATGCTCCATCACAACAATGCCCATCTCACAAAATGTGTGAGAAGTACTGAGTGAATACGAAGTCGCAAAGCTGCCCCAACCACCTAACATTCCAGGTCTGGTTCCCTCCAACTCCTTTGTATTCCCTTGGATAAAAAAAAATACCTAAAAGAATATTGTTTCAGAACGATTAAAGCTGTTCAAGCGGCTTCGTCGGAATGATTGGACAGTCTTGTGATTGCCAACTTCCAGGGTATATATGAAAACTGGAAAAGATCCTGGAAGAGGTGTATTGATATAGGAGAGTCTTATTTTGAAAATTATTAATACTCGCTGTACATATATATTCATTAAATTTCTTTTTATGGCTTCAGTCAAGATACTTATTGGACAAATATCGTATTAACGGCATCTTTCAACCATAGGTACAGTCTTAGAATTCATTTGAATTTAGTATTGAATACTTATATAAAAATGAATCTCATACTGAATCATGAGTTATTGGTCTTGTATATGATATTAAGAATGGCAAAGTTATCATAAAAAAAAATTCCAATTGATTTGTTTCATAATTAAAAATTAAATAGTCCAAAAATAGATGAAGCATACGGAGTGAGGGTAAGTAGAGATCTATAAGCGAAAGAACATCTAGCTATGCTGCACCAAACATGATTATCTGTAATCTAGTCATTAGCAAAAAAAAAAAGAGTCATTGAAGGTTGACAAGAAAGGTCGAAAAAAGAGAAGGGTCGCTAGTATATCACGAGAGAGCATCACCCGTTAAAGCGCATAGAAAGTGTGCAAATTTTTCGAAATTCTAACTATTTTAGTTTAGAAAACATTTTAGAAGTGTTAAGAAAATGCTTAGAAAACAATTAAATAAAATCGTTTCTTCTTTAAAAAGTGAAACTGCTACCACTCTCACTAAAAGCTCTAAACTTTTAAAAGCAATACTTCGTAAAATCGTTTCTGGGTCTAGGTAAGAACAATTTATTACAGTAGGTTTTTAACATTTGATGGCGCACTTTAAATAGCACAAAATCACAAAAGGGTACATTATTTATTCCATTGTATAGATATTACAAAGTTACCTGCCTAATAACTTGAAAATAAATGCAAAAAGTATGAAATCAGTACAAAAGTAAGAAAATTTTAAGCTATCGCACTAAATAAAAATATCCTTTTTTAACGTGTTATACCATATTTCTGTAAAACTTTTGTTAAGAAAGAACATAGCTTTGTAACTATTTTTCTAAATATGTTATCTGAATTTTAATATGTCTTTCGAGAGCGTAGATTACCTCTTCTAGATGGTTCCATAACAAAAAGCACGTTAATAAATCATGTGAGTTTGACAAGCAAGGAAACATCGAAATGAGATGTGACATATTTTGGAAACACTTTTCAGAATATTTGCGCAGAAATTCTTAACATGTTTGTGGTAGGTTTATTTTCATCCACACACCAAGAAATTTGAAGAATTAAATAGGACATGGGGTACATAAACATGAGCTATTTCGTGAAGAAATCACTGCACGTATTATCACTTGATTCAACTTTATTATCACTAACTTACAGTGGCATTGTTTTTTTTAAAAGAAAAAAACGTACATAGAATTATGATCTCTGTGCTTCCGTATCATTTAAGTTTTCATCGCTCTAGTTTTCAAATACAGAGTGTTTCGAGACTCAGGGGCAAAAATTTCAGGGGTGATAGAAAACATCTATACAAGCAATTTTTACAACACAATACATAGGTAGAGAGCAAGCGGTGAGCCGCTAGACGGCGCTGCAATGGAAAGCATAGGGCGTCAGTTTTCTTTCACAACGGCAATTCTACCGTAGATTTCAGGAGACATGGCGACGAACAGTAATCAGGAAAAGGCCAGGAATCGGACTTGGATCATCTCTCAGTTATTCTAACCATAAACACCAGCTTCGCTTGCTTAAAGTTACCAGTACATTTGTTGAGTGATTGGAGTAGTTATTATAACTATCACTCAAAAGTTCCTCCCTCCAACTTAGAACACCACCAATGATGATATGGAGTATGCGATTGGTAGGCTCGGAGAAAGTTTTTTCGAGGCTTTTACCAGAATCTTGAAATGAAAATTCAAAAATTCTTCCACGAAAACATCCCATGTGAGATGAAAAGCACAAAGTTCATATTCAAAATCGAGTTTTGAGAGCGCTTTCGCTTTCTTTGGAGCAGATTGGAGAGAGTGGAAATCATGATTTATGGCTTAAGAACCAAATCTGTGCCTGTGACCTGGATGTTAGGAAATAGGTGAAAAGGTAAAAATTGGTTGATGAAAAGAAAGATCTAAAGAAAAGGTCAACTTTTTACGTCTCGAAAATAGAGAAGGATCGATAGGGTATCCCGAGGGCTGCGGATTCACAAAAAGCAACCCATTGTTTTGAGATTGGGGCTTGGTTTCCGGCGTATAATGATGAATCCAGATATGATCGACGGTGATGACTCGGCTCAAAAGCACAACGAAAAATCGAAGCGGCAGCAGTCAAATTTTGATTTGGTAGTTGTTAAATCAAAACGAACCAATGAATCCATGTCAAATTCGTTAGGGTGCCGTTTAATAGGCAGCAGTCTTCAGTGATAACAACAACTTGCATTAGAAGCGCCATCTGTCGCCAAAAACATGTACTTTTTAACCACCCTCATACTCATCTGAATGAAAACTGGAGCCTTAGATGTACTACAGTAAATGATGATTAGAATATATGAATATTTGGGGAAGGTTGTTCAAAGAACAGAAAATGAGTGGTAATTTGTCAAATTATGCTCCAGTTCTATCCACTTTGACTTGTGTTAAAGTCTTCTTCATTACTTTGAACAGCAATTCAACTCTGAATTAATAGCAAAATTACGAAATAAGCTTCATATAACGTTTTTCGAAGAAAAAAAAAACATATAAACATCGGCTGTTAAGTTCCTGATCTAAGAAAGAAAACACAACTTTTTCAGTCAAATTCGATTTTATTCATCAACATAGTCTCCCTCAAGAGTAATACAATCATTCCGGCACTTCTCTAACATTTCGATACCATTTTTGAAGAACGATTTATCTTTGGCCTCAAAACAGGCGTTTGTTTCGGCAATCATTTTCTCATTCGAGCTAAATCTTTTTCCGGCGAGCATTTTCTTTTAGGTCTTCGAACATGTAATAGTTACTGGGGGCCAAATCTGGAGAAAAGGGTGGGTGCGGAAGCAATTCGAAGAGCAAATGGTGCAATTTTGCCATCGTAGTCAAAGACTTGTGACACGATGCATTGTCTTTGTGAATGAACACTTCCTTTCTTTGCATATGGGTCCATTTCTTCGAAATTTCGTCGTTCAAACGGTCCATTTGGGCTATGTAGCGATTGTTATTAACTGTCTTGCCTATTTAAAGGTTATTGATAAACAAAATACCATACGCATTCCAAAATATGGACGTCATAACTTTGCCAGCACTCTGTTTCGCTTTTGGTAGCTTTGGGGGAAGTTCACCGATTGCTGCCCTCTCAGCCTGACTGCTGATTTGACTCTGGCGTATAATGGCGGATCCAAGTTTCGTTCATCATTAAGTATCTATGTAAAAAAATCTTTTTTATTTTCCCGAAATAGCTTCAAACAGCGCTCGGAATCATCGACTCGTTGTTGTTTTTGGTCTATTGTTAGCACATGCGGCACCCACTACGAAAACAGCTTTCTCATAGACAAATGTTAATGAAAAATAAAGCCTGCACGTTCCTTTAATATATTTAGAGTGTCAGCTATCTCCTGCAACTTCACTTTACGGTTTGTCAAAACGATTTTGGAACTTTTTTGATGTTTTCCGGTATAACCATCTCTTTTGGGCGAACAGAGCGTGGAGCATCATCGGCGTTCGTACTACCACGTTTAAATTCAGCAAACCAGTCGATAATGATCCATTTTCCTAGTGAAGAGTCCTGATAACACTTATCAATAAATGCTTTCGTTTCAACGGTGTTTTTCCTATCAAAAAGTAATGTTTTATCAACACACGAAATTCTTTTTACACATTGTTTTGAAAATAAAATAAAAAGTTGTTTCTCTAAAACCACTGTAACTTTTGAACCAAAAGTCAGATCATCATAAAATTCTAACAGCTACCTTTTGAAGGTTAGTACTTACTAAAAAAAATACTAATTCTGTATTTGGAGCGCCATCTGTGAGTCAGACCGGGAACTTATCAGCCGATGTGTTACTTCTAAGATAATCGTTTACTTTCTAATTCTGAAACATGTGTTCTTTAATTTAAATAATCCAAGGTGGATTACAAGCTAATTAACTTTTCTAAGCTTAAACATCTTAAATATGAGATAGCTATATTTTTCTTTAGTAATACAACTCTTTCTGGGGAACATTACTCAAAACACTTCATCCAAAATTATTCATAGCACCTGGAACCGTATATCCCAATATATATAGCAAGACAAATATATAAATATTGAAATATGAAATAATGTAAGCAAAGTACTAAAAGTAAAATTAGGCATGACTTTCAGAATATGTGTCTTTCAAAACTCAACTTAATATTTTCCGAATTACTTTTTGAACTGTAAATAATTTTCCTTGAATTTTTTTTAAAGGACTTTCGTCGTCGATCCCTCCGAAAATTTCCACTATCGATGGTTATCTGTGATTTCAATGGCCTTGGTATACAATGTAGTCATGATAGTCGGACGCAGTGTCTTTTGGGAGCTACAGAAACTGTCTCCAATCACCTGGTACTGCCTAGACTACTTGTGCGATGGGATTTACTTCTTCGACATGGTTATCCACGCTCGAACAGGTATGGATGGACTTTTCTTCTGATTATTCGTGACAGCTTTTTCATTTGTGGGGGGGGGGGGAATGCTTCGCCCACTACTTCCAAAAAAAGAATTAAAAAAGAAAAATATTTTTTAAGTTTTTGGAACCGTTTAATAACAAAATCCACTTTGAATAATTTGTAAATAAATTTTATAGCTTTATTTTCTATATATTTGTACTATATTATAATATTTTTGAAACCTTTACTCTCTGTTGTCGCTGAAAATGCGATATTTAAAATATAATTTTTAAATCCGCTATTTCAGCTACGGTGACACGCTTATTTAGTTTACTTGAGCACTTTTGTATAAACTGATACGTGTGTTTATCATTGCAACTTTTTCTAATAAACAAGAAAATGGGAAAAGTCGTGAAACTAGGAAATTTTGTGTGCCTCGGGAAACCCCTCATGCATATGGGTGATAGTTTTGAAAAATATTACACTATGACAAATTACAAGTCGTTAAGATTTCTTTTTGTTGAAGATTTATAAACTTGAAATAGTTTTATATAAGGTGATTAAAGAACATAAATATTTTGTTTTATTGCAACAACCGTATTTTTATATAATATATGTGCTCTTATTATTAATATAGTGCTTTTTTTTTGTTGGTGTTCTATATAAAACACAGGATTGGAATGCGAAGAGTTGATTATATGATTTTTTAAAATTTTCTATTTGTATATAAGATTAAGATTTATACATAAGATTAAGTTACGTATTCATATTTTCTTTTTTTCGTTTCATGTAGCATGCCAGGTTTTTTTCTACAACTTATAAATGTTGGCTATTAATTAAAGAGAAAACTCCAGTACATATATTAGATGACAGAAAATAAAAGTTGTGTGAGCAAAACATGAACTATTAATTTAAGTTATTTCAACATAAATTATATTTTGAGAAACAACATATTCTTTTAATAATCATTAAGAAAAATAACGAATCAAAAATTGAATAATTTCAGGGATTTAAATTTTAAAGTTGTACGTCAAAATTCTAATTCAAAAATTTATTAAATTTCAGAAAGACAAATATTATGATAATTTTTAATCTTGTGTTTTTAGTTCCTTTCTTTCAATTATTTTTTATGGTCAATTATTTCTTATGGCATTGTTTCGGTTACATTTGGGTAGGTTCTTTGCAGCCTGTTGACGATATTATGGCGTCCTTAGTAATATATTTCTACTCTAGATAAAAAGGTTCTCCCAGGGTTGAAGAAACGATACCTGAGGAAACGGAGATTTTTCATTAGGATTTACCCTCATGCCATATGTCCAAAATGGTCAAGAAATTCATGCCTGAGATCTAAATTGAGATATTAGAACGGCATGGGAACTCGAATGATATCAACCCAATAGAAATTCTTTGAGCTATATGCAAGAATTTCCTATTAAATATAGACTGTACATCTATGGAGAAACTAATCACGGCACTAATTCGTATGTGTACAAAGACACAAATATTATAAAGTTTTGTACCATTTTGGTGGAATCCATGCCAAATCGTGTCCAAATGTTAATAAAGAGTCGTGGGTATCATATTATGTACTAAAATATTTTGATTTTGTATAAATTTAAATAAAATAGCATTACTTCTCGGTTTTCTCAATTTTTCAAGTTTGTTTCAGTTAATTTGCACAAGAGTGCAATTTAAAGAAGTACTTTTCGATAATATGGGACAAAAATCATTATATTCATTATTTTACCGAAATGTAGTTCTCTGAATTAAATGTTTTAAAGAAAACTGTCTAAGACTGATTTTTATTTCAAAAAAAATATATATAAAAAATTAGATGATTAAATGAGATCCTCATATGGATCATAAAGTAAAGACAAGAATACAGAATAAGATGAATTTTTTCCCAAAAGTTATGTACAAACATGATTACCTTACAGCATAATCATCTCTATGAAGATTCATGTATTTGTCACAGCGGAGGACGAGCTTTCCGATATTCTCTTGAAAGAGCGTTGCCACCAATGATGTGATGTGAATCTGCACTTTGTTTCTAAACTCCTCCTTTGTCTGAAGCTTGTCCAAATTTTAAATTCACGGAAGAGATGAAAATCACTCGGTGTTAAGACAGTCACAGCTATACGCCGGATGATCAGATACATCCCATTTAAACTGCTCCAGAAGCTGTTGAGTTACAGCAGCACTGTGAGAGCGAATGTTGTCATGAATGAGGATAACTCCAAAAGTCAGCCTTCCTCTTCTTTTATTTTGATTGGCTCTTCGAGGACGTCGTAAAGTCTGATAATAAACAGCTGCGTTGATCGCAGCCCTGGTTGAATAAACTCAACAATAAAAATACGTTTTTGGCCCCCAAAACCCATAGCCATAACTTTCCTGCTGTTTAAGTTTTGTCTGAACAGACAACGGTCCTTGTTTCCCTTCAACGTAAGCATCTGTTCAGCCATCTTTAAATTGCCTACACCATTTACGCACAACATCATCCCTCATAAAGCTTATATGAATATTCGGATCATTATTCGGTGAATTTCGGCTGTGTATTATTTACTTCTGCTTAAAGAAAGTGAATAACGCTACGCAATTCGCACTCGGTGGGAGCGTCAGTTTCACATCTTCGTTTACGTGCCTACAAATCAGCTTGAAATGGCAAGATGGCGTCGGTTACAGCAGAGATTATACTTAGAGATATGCGCACACGCCCACCCAGCATGTCTACCTCCTACCACTCGTCTGGTGGTTTTGCAGCGCGATCGAAGTTAAAAAAGAAAAACAACCTTCGTAAAATCTGATTCATCTAAACTCACTAAGTAATTAGACTACAAATATTCAGACAAGCAAACCTTTTTTAGCCACCTAAGGGGCTATTGTTTTAGTTGGATCACTTTGGGCGTAATAGATAACTTTTCAATTTTTTATCGTTTGTCTCACTTTTAATTATAATTAGCTTAAGTACATTCAATTTAATAATTTATCGTTTGCTTTATTTTTAATTACATTTAGCTTAAATATATCCAATTTAATAATTCAGGGTTTTCTTTAATTTTAATATCGGAAAAGTTTACAATTCTTCATTTCTCAATATCTCATCGTTTACTTTAATTCTTATATTTAATTGAGTAATTTAATAATAATTATAAAAAAGTGCCTCTTGGGTGGCTAAATCCGTTCTTTTCAAAACTTTGCATAGAACTTTTTTGAAGTTATTTGTGTTGTAATAAAAATAATGTTTTTAAATTTTTTCTAGTTGTTTATTCTTATTTTATAATAATCAAAACTAAATGTTTGGTTCATGAGAGTGGAGCGGTAACTAACTCGCGTGCTCAACCAAAAATAACTGAAACTTCTACAAATCTCAATAACTGAAAAAACAGATCCGAGATAGGAACAATAATCTTACACTGAGTGCAAGTCAAATAACTATCAGGTTTCCGCTTAGATCACTTAACATTCTGGAACTAATGTCGTGTGCACTATAATCTGGCGAATATTCTATCATCTCTTAACACTTTTAATATGTCCAATCCCTTTATCTCTCATTCTCCTCTTTTTTATTTTATACATTGCCTTTCTAATATATATAACAGTACTGATTTAAATAAATTATGGTTTATTCACAAGGCAAGGCTCTCAAATCAAATATCATCATAAAATAGCTCGAAAGGTAAGTTGGTTGTGATTGTTTATTAACATCGTACTTAGAAGCAACACGAGGGGTATTGGAGACAGACGTCGTAATTTTGAGCCTCGGTCAAATTATGACGTTGGGCTATTCGCGATTTTCTCTTCACTAGCCTTGGGGACTTTTATATAGATTGAGTGCATAAAATAATAATTTCTTTCCAACCAAAATGAAACGTGATTATGTTTATTAGATGCAGAGTGAAATAAAGTGGAGGGATTCAGATGTAATGATATATAAGTAAAGGGAAATTTGGAAGAGAGATAGAGGGTAAGGAATGTTACTATCTGATGAAAGTGACAACAATTGACTAGTGGTGATAATAAAAGACTATCAGGCAATTTCAACTGAGAGGCCTCGGTAAAATAACTTAACTTCAATTATAATTCGATCGATTTGCTAAGATTAAGACCCGAAGAGAGCATATCAATTTCTAGTCATTGATAATAAATAATTTCGCTTGATCAGTCTTCTTAGATTGTTTCCTGTCGATTAAAGTTTAATATGTCAAATAGGATTATAACACAAGAGCCAATTAATAGCAGAGAAGCGTTAAAAATGAGAGGACGACACCTGAGATTGCACCTCCCTTTCCAAACTAAAGTGCATCAGCCCCACCTCGACAACGAGAAAACTTGGGACCTCTACTAGATTTAACATGCATCAGACCCACTACACAGCGGGTCTTTAGTTGCATCAGGACTCGAACTCGACGAAAATCGCGGCCACGAATCCAAGACCATGACAACTAGGCTACCTCGGCCACGAAAGGTTAGTTGAAAAGAAAACACGCGAGAATCCGTTACAAGATTTTTTTTTAAAAAAAATCACTTCCGAATCCAAAGTCTTCTCAATTTCATGGACAATAAATTCATTTTAATCCCTCAAAGGAGAAAATCATCCAATTTAATTTTAGAAGGATCTTTTTGTAAAAGAAAAAGATAGACGATACCTCTAAGTTTGATATATCGTGTTATACAGTCATCTAAATATTTCAAATTTCACAGAATTTGGGACAACAGCATTTTTTTTAATATTGTACATTCCTGCAGTTATTTATTTATTTTTATTTTATCTTTTTATTTATTATTATGAATCTTAGCTGAAGTCATTACATTTTTACTAACATTCATGTTTAAATTAAACGTCTTTCTTCTCGGTTTTTAGTTTTACCATATGAGTAAGAGGTTCCATGTCTTCAATCATATATCCGATAAGTAAGCGTTATTTGTGAAAAAAAAAAATCTGCAAGAAGCAAGGGGAATATAAATCTCATTTCTTTCTCCAGCACCTTCGAAAAGAAGGATCTGTGATGAGTTAGGAAAATGTCGACTCGCTTGGAACAGCAATATTGACATTTATTTAAAGAAATGCGAATTCAATAGCGTATCAAGAAATGCAGGACATTGGAAATTCAAGCTTCAGTCGGAAATATTTCATAAAAAAGAGAATTTCTTACAGGCTCTTTCCGATTTACGCATTCAAGTTACCGAAATAGTTCCAGACAGAGGAAATATATCTCACCGATTGACCTTCTAAAAGCCTATATCTCAATCCAATTAAGAATGTCTGAGCTTCCCCAGAACTTCTAGTTCTATTTGTAGTAATTCCAGATAAAAGCAAAGTGAAATGAAATAATTCTTCTCATATACTTGGTAAAACTTAGGTAATAAGTACAGAAATGAACTTGTTTTATCAAAGGAGGATTGAATCTAACAACCGATAATTTGCAAAGATTCCTAAATTGATTACTAATTTATTTTTTTGAGCATTTGAAAAAAATAACCTTTTTTTTTTCAGCCACTTCGTTTACCTAAAATTGTATAATTTTTTATTTTATTTTGCAATGTATTTTAGATCTAGATAAGTTATTTTTCAAGTTACTTAATAGAATAATGTAATAAATCTAATAGTTACTTTTATATAGAAATACGTAGCTTTACAGATAAAATATCTAACACACATACACAAAACTTTCCCATAATTTTTTTTTTTTAAAAAAAAGTACAACCTTTTACTCTCGTAACTTCTTGAAAAAGTTTCTTTTTTCTGCAGAGACGATGAGAGAGAGATACCATGGAGAAAACAAGGAAAAGTTCGACTCAACGAATACACCAACATAAAAGTAGAAAGAAAAAAAAAGGAATATAAAATAATAGTTGACATCTAAATCCCTATAGTTATCGTAAAAGACCGTCTTTTGAAAAGAACATCGTCATGCAATAACAGCACCAGCAATCACTTTTCTTTCTATGAGAAGGATAGCTGTAAAATAAGCTAGTAGTTTTCGGCGAGTTCAGTGATCTCAATGTGATTTCTTTTTCTCCAGCTCGACATTAAGCAAAATTATTCATGTAGTTTCTTTTTGTTAATGTTCATAATTAAATGTTTAAATTACGCGCAATTTATTTAAGCCGGATAAAACTTGCACTGAATATTAATAAGACACAGTACCCTAAAAACCACCAGAATATCGAAAAATGTTTTACTTTATTTTAATTATAAGATATTTTTAAATATTGTAATCTCCAGTCCTTAAAGCCCGTCTGTAGAGGGCGTTTTCGTCAAGGGGTGAATGTGAAATTTCACTTACACAATCCCTTCAGATCAGATCAGAAGATCTTCAGCTTATATCTGTCTCCGAGCGGAGCAGATATAAGCAAACGAGTTAACACTAAAGTTTGTGGATCAAGAGGTGATTCAAGTGCTAAACGTAACCTGCACTGATTACCAAGGTAAAACTAAAGGATATGAATAAATAAAGGAACTGTTGTTGTTATTACTTATAACAAAAGTGTGTCTGATCTCATATGAAGTTTGAGGATAAGTTAAAGTAAGCAAAGTTAATAGCTAAAGTAAGAAAAGTAAATAAATATCAAGGTTTTGTTAGTTAAAAAGTTTATTATTAAGGAAAAGTGTGAGAAGATAAGTGAAATCGAGTTATTAAGTGAAAAGTGGGGGGGGGGCGCGTAGTTCAAAGGAAAAGTAATAAGTATAAGATTTATAAGTTCTAAAAGTTAAAGTTACAAGGATAAAAGTAAAGTAAAGTTTTCAACAATTTATGCACAAAATATCACAGTTCTAGCTACATAATTTAGCGAGTTATTTAAATTTTCTTTAACAGTGTGCCAAATCATATCATTGAATTTCAAAACTTTAAGCTGCTTGTTCTCAGCTTTTTATTTTTCA
>BMAW01086594.1:145583-166034 GCA_019974015.1 Nephila pilipes
TAGGAATGTTTATCAAACACTTATGTATCTTTTTTTCCGATATGAAACTCGTTCTAACAATATATGAAAATTATTACAATCTCAAAGAATCTTTCAGGATTCATTTGATTCTTAACAATGTAATTATGCATTTTATTATCTTGTATTACATGGACTGATTTCAGAAAATGTTCTAAAACAAATATAAATTCTGACGGTGATTGTTTCTTGACCTCACACTGAGAAACAACACGTGGGCTATTGGCGACAGACCTCGTGATTTTAAGTCACGGTTTAGTGACGAGGATGACACTTGAACTAGCCACTTCCCCCTCTCCAAACTTCCACACCAACCTTTACCATATTTAACGTTCATCGACCCCACTACATGGCGGTCTTTAGTGGCACCAAACACCCTCGACTCATAGGAACAACGCCGTCTGCGACCATAACAAGCTCATATAAGCAATTGTATGATAATAAAATTTTCTTACTTCCAGAAGTTCTTTTTTAAAATTAAATGTACTAAATCTTATGAATGGTAGCGATCCAATTTACAAACAATAGGCTATAATTTTACCTAATAATAAATACCATTAAAAGGTTGCCGCACGCACATAAAAAAAATTGAACTATCAATTACGTATATGTAATAAGATTGTGAGGTGAGGTTTGAATTTTGTTACATCATTTCGTATGATCTTATTTTGTTCAATCAATTCGACTTCTTCCAATGATACCATGTTCATTTCCCCAAACTAATTTATGCAAATTGATGAAGAAACGAAGTTAATTGTATCATATATTTAATTCATACAAAAGATTCCTTCCGGAACCAATCGAAAATAAAGCTATTATCCAAGTAGTGACAAGGAGATATAAAAATATCACTCAATTTTATAGTACCCGACGCGAATTTAATTTTACAGTGCGTCGTGACCTGTGATATAAACATATTCTTTAGACCTTGTCTTTATTTTGAGTTTATTTCCGCAAGAAGATAATTAACTTTGTTAGAACTTTCTGAGCTTAGAATTTCTCTAAATAAGTTTGTCTGAATAAAAAATAACTACTTAATTCTCATTGTTTGTTATAGTCCGGGCATCGGTCTCTGGACACTACGAAGTTACCGATGATGCAGGACACTGCAAGATGAGGCTCAAAAAACGCTTTGTGCAAAAGTGATTCTAGAAAAAAAAAAATCAATTATCCCCCTCCTATTCAAATTAATTTTTTCTTTCGAAACAGTCGTATCATATTAATTATATGCATAGGTTAAAATTGCCCCACCTCCTCTCCAATAAGTCGAACTAACAGTAACAAAAACAAACAAATGTGCTTACAAACTGGCCCAAGTTGAGAATTTTCTGGTTCAGTAGGTTAAAGCACGTGTCTGTGGGCCCACAGAAAAGCGGTTTAGATCTGCCGCAAAATATCAACAGCTGTTACCGAAAACTTTTTTTAAAAAAAGCGGAGTTAGGTGCCTAGAATTCGAAACATTGCTTAGCATTTTGACTAATTCGTGAAATTATGCTTCTACAACATATCATTAAATGCCGTGAAACATCTTATATTCATTTAAGCTTTAAATGATAAATAATTTTTTTTCAAACATTAGAATTGTATTGATATACCTTCGTTTATTATTAAATATTATTTATTTCCCAATGTATTTAATATTTGTGAATTTTTCTAGATATCACAATGTAAATAAACTTTCAAAGATGCCACTATGCGTCTCGAAGAATTTCTTCACATATTCATCCATATATCTATACAGAATAATGTCTTGAAATCAGTAGCCACTGTTAAAAATTAAATCGAAATATTTTTCTTTTTCAGGATATTTGGAACAAGGCCTTCTTGTAAGGGATTCAAAACAGCTTTTCAAAAATTACATTCATTCTTATCAAGTCAAACTGGATCTTTTAAGTCTTGTACCTACTGACTTTACGTACCTGATCATGGATACCACCTGTGACTTACACGTGCCGTGCATTGTCATTTTTCGACTTAACAGGTTACTGCGTTTTCACAGACTGTTGGAATTTTTCGATCGAACTGAAACACGAACTAATTTTCCTTATGCGTTTCGAATAGCTAAGTTAGTATTTTACATATTAGTCATTATTCATTGGAATGCATGCTTATATTTTGCAGTTAGTTATTCGATCGGTTTTGGAACTGACTCTTGGGTATACAACATGACTACTCCACGTTTTTCATCCCTGAGACATCAATACATATACTGTTTTTATTGGTCCACATTAACACTGACCACTATTGGAGAAATGCCGCCACCAGTTAGAGATGAGGAATATATATTTGTCGTTGTAGATTTTTTGATCGGTGTCCTCATTTTTGCAACTATTGTTGGAAATGTTGGAAGT
Organism: Nephila pilipes; assembly: GCA_019974015.1. NCBI lineage: Eukaryota > Metazoa > Arthropoda > Arachnida > Araneae > Nephilidae > Nephila > Nephila pilipes. The sequence continues at coordinate 147,953 of BMAW01086594.1, forward strand.
ATGATAACAAACATGAACGTCACAAGATCAGAATTTCAAAGGCGAATGGATGGAGTAAAACAATACCTAGAGTTCAGAAAGGTCAGCAAAGAATTAGAAAATAGAGTTATCAAGTGGTTTGATTACTTATGGATCAATAGGCAGTCTTTGGACGAAGATGATGTTACATCAGTACTACCAGATAAACTAAAAGCGGAGATAGCAATTCATGTCCATATGGATACTTTAAAAAGGGTAAAAGTATTTCAAGATTGTGAACCAGGATTGTTAGTTCAACTGGTATTAAAACTGAAACTGCAAGTTTTCAGTCCAGGAGACTACATCTGCAGGAAAGGTGATGTTGGAAAGGAAATGTACATTGTGAAAAGAGGGCAGCTTCATGTTGTTGGTGATGATGGTAAAAAGGTCCTTGCGACTCTCAGTGAAGGATGCGTTTTTGGAGAACTTAGTATCTTAAACATCTCAGGAGTTAAGACCGGCAACAGAAGAACCGCTAATGTTCGAAGTGTTGGATTTTCAGACTTATTCTGTCTATCTAAAGAAGATCTTTGGAACGTTTTGGCAGAATATCCAGAAGCGCAAAAAATGCTAATAGAAAGAGGAAAACAAATACTTATTAAAGATGGACTTCTCGATGAAAAGGATGCAAAGACACGTGATATTGAAGATTCGAATCTCCAAGCCCGCTTCAATAAATTACAAACAGCTTTTGATAACTTACAAACTAGGTTTGCGAGATTTTTTAGCGAATACACTAGAACTCAGAAGCAAATGAAGCAACGGTTATATCGATTAGAAATGAAATCAAATAAACCACCTAGTGATCCGCAGTTAGCACAAGGATCTACAACCGTATCGCTGCGCACACATAACAAAACTACTTCAGAAAGCTAACCAATATTTAAAATCATGTTTTGATATATTTCGTTTATATAGTTTGTCGCATAATATATATACACTTATAGATATATATACATATGTAATTTTTATTATAAAACTGATATTTCTGTACATACAACGTAATAAACTATATTTTATATCAAAAAGTGAACAAAATTTTGTTCTGTGCTTAACACATATCAATTGTAATATAGCATAATAGTACTAGTCAGTAAAAATAGAAATTTAAGGGAAATTATGTATCTGGAAATAAAAGTAATTCATGTAAAAGTATTCTTTCTCATTAAAAAGTTATTATTCATCTTACATCCAATACTATTTGTTAGACACAAAATTATTTCTTTATTAATTTTAATATGAAAAGTTACAATTTTTTTAATGAAAATCTGTTACATTTCTTGAGAGAGTTAGCAATCTTCATATCCTACTACAAATAACTGTAGAAACTCATAACCTTTAAATGATTACAACCATGTTCATTTGTTTTGACCATTTTTATGCAGTAAAATAATAAGTCCAATGCTTTTCTTTTTTCAAAAATTCAGTTTTAATAACTTAGTGAATATTATTTTTAGTATTAGCTATTCAGTACTTTTCTTTAAGTTGAAAAACAAAAACTACAAGAACAATTTAAAAAATATTTTTAAAAAAACATTTCCAATGGGTGTTACTAATTTTAACAAAAAACAAATTTTACAAATCCTCTATGCAAAAAAGAAAAATATATATATACATACTATTATCAGAGAGATTTTATTTTTATTTGCTTTAATAATCAAGTTTTAAAAAATTATTTGAAAAATGAGTTCTGAATTTCAATAGTAAATCAAATGCACAGAGTTAGGCAATAGTTCCTTTGTGGCAAATATATATATATATATCAATTATAAGTTAAATAAAAAACATTATCTTTAAAACGAATTATTCCAAAATAGTCTATAAATAATGTAAAATACAACTCATTTTATTCCAAGAAAAATAAATTAATTTTTAATGAAATGTGTAGGTGTTCATGTATGGCAAAAGATTTCTAAACGAACAACCCAACATTCATACTATTTCATATTTCAACTAATTTATTTCAATTCTAAAAAAATTTAGTTTCAAGTAAAATTCACTAGATATAAAATGAGTAATAAGATTGATATTCTCAAAAATAATACTGAATACAATATGCCAAGTAATTTTCAAAAGAAACTTTTATTATCATTTCTAAATAATATAAATTGATATATAATTTACTATGGAAGTAAAAGGAAAAACATGAATATATGAGTTCTTAAAACATTTCATAACTTCAAAACTAATTTATTTTCAATACATAGTCCATTAAATTTGACATCTATATAAAATAATTTTAACATTAGTCTATACAAAGCAATGTAAGTTAAATGCAAGTTTTTAAAGTTTCTTTTAAAATCAAAAAAAAAATTTGCTTTAAAAAATCAATTCTACCCTTCAAATGAAAAGTATCATAAGAATAAATAAGTATGTTTAAAAAAAAAGAATACAACATAATTTTTGACAAAGCAACAAACAAATAAATAATACTCATTTGGTAAAATAATAATACTAACAGGAAGCACAATATTCAGCTAAACTTCAAAAATAGTAAAGATACTGGCTCAATAAAAATAAACTAAGTTTGAAACACATTGACTGAGAAGAATTGCATATTAATACATCGCATATATTTAAAATTTACTATAAAGAATTTTATATCAAATATTTTATCACTGTTGGAATCACAGTAAAATCTGCATTATCACAAGATCTCATTTTGATTTCTGTTTGCATCTAGATATTAACACTGACATCTAATGTTAAATACAGTAAGAATCGGCAGACATTTTTTTTTTATTTAAAAAATCCACATCACATGAAAAATATATTAATTTACAAAATTAAGAATCCTTATTTACATGATTTTTCCATTAATACAGTTTATAATTATAGGAAAAACTTGTTCTACTTCCTACAAGTCTAATATGTATTGCAAAAAAACATTATAAAAATATAATTTTCACATTACACATATCTTACTTATACAGTAATCATATATCAAAACACCAATAAATTACTTTTAAGTTTAAAATTCGAAAAGACTGGTATATATATAAATATATATCCAATTTGTACAGTATACATTTTATGATACAAAAATATGACTATCTCTCTTCTCTCTAAGTAATCTCAAGAATGCAATAGAAACACAAATATACAAATTTCACAACAAATGTAATTACTTTTGTAGAAAACAAATTTGTTCAACAATACGAGATATATATCCAAGATACTTAATAATATGTTATTAAATATGTATTAATGCAATAATATCTATAACTATAGAAGTTGAATATATTCTCAGTTTTTAAGCAGTACTGTGAATGAAATATTTTTAAAACTATAGAATCTAGTACATTTTGATATCTAACTGGTCACAGTTAATTATTATTAATGAAGAAGCAAAAACTTTAAAGAATTGTTAGTACCGCTTAAAAAACAATTTTTCAAAGTCTGTACAAGTTTTTGTTCACTTTGTTTTTATCAGCTCACATTACTGTTGTTGAGCTCTATGAACTGAATTGGACAAGACTATGTGCAAGATATTCAAAAGCTATTAATTCTCGATAGTTTCAAATGTGTTACTTGTAACAAATCATTAGAGCAATTTAATATAAAAATAAAGGAAAACAGAGTAACATATCACACATTTTAAAAATTTCACTTCAAAACATTATATGGCTTTAAAAGCTTATAAGCATAACTACATATAATCAATTTTTTATAAATATCACAGAAATATTCCTTTATAAGTATCACTCTACTACCATCAGTTTTTAACACCAAATCGCTAAAAAGAAAAACCTGAATAATTGCTTTAGATTAAAGAAAATAAAAGATGGATTTATTGAAATAAAGCATACTTTTGTCAAATGAAAACAATTACTACTATCAACGATTAATTTAGAAGCTATGCAATAAGCTTGTCAAAATATTTCAAAATTGTTTCACATTATATATTTATTTAGAAAAAAATAGATGTGTAATTCCATACCAGAGATACTTCTCATATTAATATGCTTAAAGTGCAAAATGTAAACAATTCGAAAAAAATTTAAGTCAATAGTGCAACATATTTAAGAAGTATAGAGAAGAGAAAAGTAATAAAACACACTATTTTAAAATTTATGCGATAAATATTATCAGTAGAAAAATTTCTTTAGCATAAAATTAACTTTATTGATTTGAGAAAAGAGAAAATATACTTTGAAAGATTATGAATTTTACCCCATAAAAATATGAACATTTCATGAAAAATGATATGATTAAAATAACTATTACGTACTGGTAAGACAAAAATGGTATTCAGTTATTTCAAAAGCGAGAAACATCATTTTCATAGTCTTTATTGCAAGTAAGAGAAAGAAATTGACTGTCACTCTCGTTTTGAGACAGTAAAATCAATGTAGAACAAATAATAAAGATAAATTTTTTCATCGAGAAAAAAGGAATATAAAAATAAAGTTTATGAAAACTTTTCCTTAAAAAAAATATACAATCATACTGGTAAAAGCAAAAAATAATAATTATATTAGGTAATTTTTTTTTCAGCCAAATAGTTGAATATAATGCAAGTTAGAATAAGACAAAAAAACCCACTTTTTTTTAATAGAAATATTATTTTTAACAGCAGCAACATAACACAAAAAAATATCACTTAAAAGTGTGAAAAAGGCAAAATTAAAAAAAAACACAAACAAATTAGTTAAAATTCAAAAATAGTTTTGGAAAATCGTATAAATGACCGATAAGCCAATTGAAAAAAATTCCAACAAAATATCAAATACTAGTAATTTCATCATAAAAAAATTTTAAAAAAAGTTTACCCTCAAGATATTTATGCCTATTAATTTACCAATAACTTTTCATGAAAATAAAAATTTATTCTCTTTTCATTTGATGAGGCATGCTTATGTATTATAGAATACATAGTGTCAGAGACATTATCCATCAATGTAAAATTATTGTAATAAAATAAATTTATAAATTTAGAAAAATTAATTCAGAATCAAAGAAAAACAATCACCTTTGCACTAAAATATGCAGAACTGAGGAATAAGTGACATTTTATAAATTATCTGAATAAAACACACTGTACATATTGAGAACTATCTTTTGAATTTTATTCAGTTGTAATCAGAGAAACAATATTTTTTAACATAGAAAGGTTTTTCCAATGCATTTTCTTTTTGTTATAATTACATTTGAATTTTCGAAATCAGTACTGGTTAATATTTTAATTATAGAATATCATAGTAAATATTAAAAATTTTAATTCAAAAACTAAATAAATTAATACATTCCTCAAATGGAAGACATTTTCTCGTTTGAAACCATGTATGTTTCAGTACTGTCAAAACAAGTGAAATTTGTATTCCTGTCAAAGAAAAGTTATACAACGGATCATTAATTGTCTACTTTAAATATTTTTTTCAAATAATTCAAATCAATTTATTTTCTTCTCAATGAATCAGAGAAGCTTTTTTTCCCCTAGTTAAATACCATGAATATTAATCTGATTCTAGTAATAAAATAATGAGCAGTTCACACTTTTCAAGCCTTTAAAATTTTTATAAATCTCTTTCCCCTCTGTAGACAATATAGTCGCGATGCTCGTTTCCTGTTAATGGCGCAAGAGCCATAACAACCTCTTGCGCCATAAACCTATATACAATCACTTGACGCATCCTATTAACGATGTCTGCATGTTATCATTCTCATCAGAAGTCCATCTGTGAGTCCTATTTATTCTAGAAAACAACTGAAGAGAAGTTGCATCCTTTTCTGTGTATATATACATCTTGCAAAGCTATAAATTGGAGAAAGATTTTTATCTTTCTGTTGTCCTGCTTTGCATTCTATTGTCTTCAATTATAGTCAATTTATATTAATCTTTAATTCTAATCTTATATTGTTTCAGTTAAAGTTCTTAATACTAATTTCCGTTCTTATGTAATAAAGTTCGTCTTTGAGTTGAGATTTAATTCCGTAATCTTTATTTGACATTCATTCTACGCCACATTAATACATCCTTTTTTCATTCTTTTTTTTTTTTTTTTCCAAAGATGCAATGCAAAAAATTTATTTTTAAAATGGGACATTTCTCTGGAGATTTAGTTCTAACAATATTGTTTAATTTTACTAAATACATTTTAAAACGGATTCACTATGCACGAGTTTCTAGTAGCTACAAATTCAACTTTAAAAAGCATTACAAAAACATAAAAGTTCACACTGTTAATACTTTTAAACAGCCTCTTTTTTTTTAGCAAAAATTTTCGAATAATTTCTTAATTACTTTTGACAGAAAAATGCATAAATGTTTTTACAACTAACGTTTATAAATAAATTAAATTGTAACGAGAGCGTCCCCTTAATTCCCTCGAGAAAGAAAATTATGTGTCAATTTATCCATAGAAATTATTGTGAGTATGGCCTTTTTTCAACACACACAAACTGCATATTTTATACCTATTAAACAGTCATTATCTATTAAAACAAAAATTGAAACTATAGTTATTAGTTAAAAGATTTCATATTTCAATAAATAAGAAATAATAAATGTAGAGATGATAATCATATTACACCAAGGGGAAGAAGAGCCCTAAAACTATTCATAAAGAAGTCTACAATATATAAATTAGCTCGATTTCAAAAGTCATGACAATTGCTAATTTCCTTGATTTTATAAAATAACACCCTCATACAGATAAAAGTATTTTCAGATTTTATAAAAAAATTCATTAAAATGATTTCATATGACTATTTATTAACTAAACGCTATAAAAATCATACTAAAAAGCTCACTTGTTAGTTAATTATTTCAATTATTAGTAACAATATTCAATAATTAAAAATTTTCACATTATACACATGAAACATTTTCCATAAAAATTTATCAAAACATGAATTTTGCAATCATTAATCTTAACTACAATTATAATACAAAATTTATTTTAATTTTACTAAGAAGTTGTCAATATAATTGTTTTAAACGTAGTTTAGTCAACTTTGTAAATTTTACCTCTTAAACTAAAGCCTTTTTATATATATAAAAATAATATTAAAAAAAAAAACATTTGAAGAAAACTTTTTGAAAAAAAACTTTTCATGAATTACAAAAAATTCTAATTTATAAAAACAAAAATGTTTATTTTTTAATGAGAATTAAAGTCAATATGAAAGCTAAAGGAAGAAGCATAAAACAATGAAAGAAACTGATTGAAAATCCTCATGGTATGATATTTAAATTAAGGGGAGTACAACAAAAATTCTTCAACTTTAATAGGAAAAGTTTTGTCCTTTTCATTTTATATAGGATTTGCTGATTCATGCCATATATCTGCAAAGATCATAACCCTAATATGAAAATAATTAAAATATAATACAAAAAATGAGTAAAATGAGAAACTATATATCTCAAGATAATTATAAAAGCCTAAATTCTGGATAATGAAAGTCACAAATGAGACAAGTTATTAATATGCCAAAGAAATTTTTCCGAGCTCCATCTTACCTAAAATAAATTAGTTAATAATATAAAATTCAATTTTTATATTATTGATATTGACACATGTTAGAAATATGATCAAATAAACGTAAATTTCAATTACCAAAGCAAGAGTTTTCCATTTTCGTAAAAGGGTATATTGTTAGATCCCCGAGCTTTTTAACGATGATGTTGATGGGTTAAAATGACCCAATTAACACACTGCATATAACCCTTTTTAAAATACTGAATCCAAAAGCATTAAGTTCGTAGGCCTAACTCAACCAGAGATTTATGACATTTTTAACTACAAAAGAATTTAAATGCTCCATTGAATTATTTAGATTGTGCAACATAAACTTCAAGGATTAGCCAAGAATTCAAATGTCTATCTTAATAGCCAAGATATACAAATACATGCATTCATTAAAGCAAGTTTTCTCTCTAGCAAATTCTAGACTAAGATATTTTTTGCATAAATAATGTATTAAAAAATACTTTCATTTTATTAAGCAAAAAAATGTATGGATGTGCTTAGATCAGTATATTAAATTGTTCCATTGGAATACATACAGCTGTTCATGTTGATTTTGCAATTATGCCAATTGATGAGTTTATGCTTCCTTTAGTTATAGTAACTATAATCTATGTGAAAAAATTTCTTATAGCACTATTCTTTGCAGTTTTATATCAAAAAAATAATTTTACCCTCAAAATCTATAAAATACTTTTTTTTTTTTTTCAATTTACAACAAAATTTCTTGTAAAAAAAATTTGCCACTAATATCTTGCATGCAAGCAGAAATTCCTCAAGATAAAAAAAATGTTTGATCAAAAGAAAGAAAGAAAAAAAAACATGCAGATTCATCACTTCGATTCTTTGTACTTCCAACTTAATAAACAAATCCCATTTGTTAACTTATTGTTAATGAGAAGCAAATGAAAAAACACATCCATTTTTCTTTTTCAAAAATGATACCGAGGTCATATAACAATAATAAACAAGCAGTATTTTTTGTTTATATTAATTTCCCATATGGAATTATTTAGTTTTTTTAGGAAAAGCACCAACTAACTGTTTAAATCTAAATTGTTTCAAAAACATTTAATAAAAGTTTAAGAGCCCAAATTACTAAAAAGGTACAAATTAAAATAAACATTTTAAAATACTATTTTTTATATATACAACCATAACTTATGTAATACATTCACAAAAATAATTTGGGAGAAATTTTTCTTCGAAAATATAAAATCTTTCTTTAACACACCTTATTTCAAAGATAATTAATAAACTAAAATCTTGTCATTCAAATTTGAGCAAAAATTCAAGCTTGGAGAAAGGTTTATAGTGTTAAACTGACTGCAGTTAACAATGATAAGGAGTGACACCAATAATCCTTAAATAGTTCTTAATACAACAATAATAAATCATTCAATTATTTTAACAAGCCAAGACAATATTTGTACTCTGACATAACAAGAACACATTTCTATTTCAATTTCTTAAAATTCTCTAATCATGGAAGAAAAGTGATTATATTTCCAGAAAACAAATAATTTAATGCCACTGTTAGACCCATTCCTGGCGAGTATGCAGGGAATGCCCCGTACACAAGTGGTTCAATTTAGAGGCACCAAATTTGGTCAGTGACCTGTAAAGTGGAAGTTACCAGTGCAAAGACAAATGCATCCTCCAATGATCTTTTGTACAATAAGCAAATACAATAGACTAACATTACAAATAACTTTCACGTTTATAGTAAAAACTTTCCTATGATTTTCCTTTCAATGAACATTATTATATTCTATTACTGCCTTATTGTCAGAAAAATGTCCCAAGTCACCAATCTTCTTCGAGTCGGCTGCTTCAAACCAGTAAGACTATGTAGGTGCAGAGCAATAAGATGCATGTAACTTTAAAAATATATATATAATTTCAAAATGTTAATGTTTTGTTTGTTTTGTAGCATTGAAAATACGCTCGTTTATTTTGCTGAACATCTATAAATGCATTTTATACACGTTTTAAGTGTTTTAAAATTATATAAGGGTGCACGAAGAACCTAAAGCAGGCACTCAACTTCCCCCCCCCCCAAGGAACAGATCTGACCATCATTAGAGCTTATACTCTAATTTTTAAGCTCAACTGAGAGATTAAAAAAAGTTATTATTACGAATAAGTAAAAAAAAGTTAGATATACAACGATGAAACATTTGATAAATTCAAAGTAAATAAAACTAAATCATCATTGGCAATTTTGTATGAATTATTAATTAAACTATTATCTATCACAACATCATCATTTAATACATAAAAACTAAACAATTCAAAAAACCAAGTCTGCAAGATACCACAACAACGTCTGTAATGATGAAGCAAAGCCACAGCATCTGAAACTTCAACTTCTTGCCAATTTTCTTCATGCATCCAAATGAAATGAATTCCTCCATAAAGGACTCTATCAGGTCTAACAATATATTTAGAACGATATCCATGCTTCCAAGGTGTCTTCTGTCGTTTATTATTATTTAAAATGTGAAAAATTGAAAAACTTGGTTTATCATACGAAAACTCATCGCAAAACAGCACCATAGGAATGATATAACTTCCTGCGTTTTCATATTTCTTGTCTAAATAGGAAATTAAAGAAGTGATATCCAGGTGCAGTTTTGGAACAATATATTCATCCATATCAACAATTATGGTGTGACTAAATTTATATTTACTTCGTACAATACAATCCTGAGTAAACACCATTTGTCCAAACTCATGAAGTAAATCATTGCTGAGTGGCACATTCCACGACCTTATTTCAATATTTAAATTAGTAGACTTAAGAAATTCAAGAAATAAATGCATTGATGCAGAAATATTATAGCGATAGAATGTAAAATGTTCAACACCCATTGTTTTATAATAAGTTAAAAATTCTATCATATTAACGCTAGGATACAATCCATATAATGGCCTTACACATAAATTAATTGAGACACTAGAAGATTTTTTAGACATCAAATAATTTACTTCAAACCATGTTGATATTGAAAACTTGTACAGTGCAACGTAATCTATGGAACTGGGGTCAGTAGTAAACTTTTGCAGATCACAATAAAAGAAAGCAGCGGTATATGGTTTAAAGTGATGCTCATCCAGCTTTTTTAAGTATGCAAAACCTAGTCTGGTTATATTTGATTCACTTTTTAAAGCACACTTAAAATCAGATATAGAATCATCTTTGTCTGTAATATTCATTAAAGATATTCCAATAAACTGAACACAGAAAGATGATGTAGATACTACTGATGGACATTTGTCAATATACGCAGAATAAATAAACACATTTTCAGTAATCTGGACCCAGTCATCACTTGCATCAGATGTAGATGATAAGTTTGAAAATTTTTCTAAAAAATATTTCAAATTAACCTCTAAATTATAGATTATTTCTTTAGATTTTAAGTTAATGATCTCATTGACAAAGCAATTATCCTTTTTGGGATATATGTTTGATTTTAAATATGATACAATAAAGAATGTACATACACCATAGATAATGAAAACTAAAAATCTTTTGCCCTGACGTACATGCCATGAGTGTGGGAATATCTATAAAAGAAATGAAAACATAAAATTATATTCATAATTACTTAAGTACACAAATTAAATACATACATCAATAACAAACTGATTTATCAAAAAAGGCATTGAAATAAAATGTTATGAATACTATGAATGATTACCTTAAAAAGTACACAAATAAAAAATTTATAACAGTAAAAGTTGAGTAATGATGTAGATTAATAATGATTGGTGATTTTTAAAAGTATAATATCTCAGTTATATGTTTATTATTCAAGTGAAAAAATTAAACAATACCATACACTGTTGCAGAGTCCATGAAAACCAAATTGCTACACTATTTCTATAAAAGTCAAACATATACCATTGGTGAGATTTAATTAAATTACACAAGTAAGATTTAATTAAATTTTAAGTAAATTTTAAGTAAATTTTAAGAAAATCTATTTAATTTCAATTTGTTTAAAAACATACATGTAAATACATACACAAAATTAAATTTGTTAAACATAAAAAATATGTTCATTATGATTCATAAAAAAATAATAATCTTATTAAACTGCTTTAATAAGATTTAATACCTTCAAAAGCAATTTCAATTTTTTAAGGAGAAAATCTCATGTCTTATAACTTCAAAAAACAAAGTGAAATATGTAATTATGGATAAATGACAGAAAAATAACAAAAATACCCAGCAGTTTAGTCAGTTTAAATGGCAAATAGAAAAGGTGTGGACACACATGAAGGCAATGAGAACTGCATTCTGGTTTTTCATTTATTATAAAAAGCCACATTACAGTTACACATAATAAAATACACAGGCTGGAATTTAATTTTATTTAATATAGTTAGATAATTTGTATAAATCTTAAGTACTATATAAAATATATATATTGTTACAAAAATCGTCTTGAGAGAATACAGTGAAAATAGTCCAACAAGGAGGATAATGGAGAATAACTATTTACGTTCACATATATTCAAGAAAAAACAAAATAGAGATAACAGGATTTGTACAGATTAGCAACACAACAGAAAAACATTACCTGTATAGATAAGCATCACAAATTATAGCAAATCACTGTTAAACAGTTATAGCACTTTCAATAACATTCAGCAGCTCACTACTCACACTGCAGAGAAAACTTCTAACCCATTCAAAGGCAAATTCCTAAAGCATACAGCTTCATCTTGGCACCTCCATGACTTATAGCTGTCCCAACAAAGTGCAACCTCACAGAGAAAATTCCGGAAGAATTCATAACTCCTCTCCTGACAGAGATACCAAGAAAACCAATTTCATGTTAAAATGGTCACCAAGGTCAGGAGAATCATTGTTTACCCAGTATACAACTAAACCTCTGCAAATGTTTTTTTCCAACTATAAAAGTAACATTGCGGGGAAGTATTGTAGGCTCTTAACACTGCTCCCATCTACAAAGACGGATGTCCTGGTAGTCTCATTACATACAACTATGATCACTGGCTCAATATGGAGATAACTGATCAATATGAACGACTTTTGGCTTGGTGTTAAGTGATCTCTGAACTCTGTAACCAACATTGTTTATGTTCTTGATAATTTAAGGTTCTTCTCAGTTTTATTATAGACTTGAACTCTAGCTTCTCCATCGCCTTCCAGTTCATCCATTTGCTTGCTAGCCAGTTTAATTCATTCTCTAGTAGACACATGAAAGCTTTCTAAATGGGCCTCTAAATTATTAATGTATGTACTTGGAAAGGAAGATGCATCACTCGACTCTCCAAAGAAGATATTACTGGGCAATCACAATATTCGACCAAAAAGCATCTCTGTTGGAGTTAATCCGGTCATCTCACAGACTGCACTTGTATAGGTCAAGAAAAACAGCGGCAAATATGTATCCCAATCAGTCTAACTCTTCAAAACTAAGACAGACGATCTTTGTTGTTTGTGATGGTAATGCAATGAGCATTCCCAGAACACTTACCCAATGCCGAAACATTTAAGATTTCATAACAATCTAGAATGAAAGTTACTCCTATCTGAGACACACTTCTTGGTGCTGGAATCTACTAAAAAAAATTACCACCTTTTGAAATAGCTTAATCTCCCTCATAGATTTGTATATCATCAATAGCATGCTGGTTAACTGAGTAAATGATGAATACTTGGGAGGTCTTGTAAGGAATTCTTGAATTTCTCTCAGAGACCTTGATCATAACTCCACCAGTGGTTGCAATGCCATGAGACAAAGGTGCTACATCTACTGAAAAAACATCTTTCATCTTATCATCAGAGCTACCAGTCAACACTTCATTTTTTCCCCCTGAATATTTGTGAACGTTAAGTGTCATTCTCCATTATCCTACTTGCTGGACTGTTTTCACCGAACATCCTCATGACCAGTTTTGTAACAATATATATATTTGCTGCTCCACTTGCTACTGCTTTATCTGAATTATATTAATATATATATAATGGACATACACAATCCTTTCCTACTGAAGACATCATAGAGCATCTTCTGAATTATGGGTACAATCTCAAACCAATACTACATCTTGGATGCTGTTCTAATCCATCTTAGCATCATTCAAAGCAAGCTCAACAGGTTCCTTGATGAACAGAAGATAGCCACACAGTACTTCAAATGTTGCTCTAGTGAACTTGAAATAGAAGTCAATACCTTCAAATAAGGCACCAATTTCAATGACAGCCTTTAAGCATCTGAAGAGAGAGTGTTTGGCTTTTCACATGCAGTTTTTAGCCTTTGTAGAGCTCTTGGATAGTATCAGAGGTCTTTGTGATGTTTGCATTTGAATTCCTCAACAAAATGGGCAATCATACAATTATCAAAATCCTCACCTCCCAGATAAATGTCTCCTACATTTGTTTTCACTTCAAATAAGGAACCTTCATCAATGGTTAAGACAGATATATCAAAAGTTCCACTACCTAAATCAAAGATGAGGACATTCTTCTCACCACTCTTTAGTGGTTAGTCTCAAAGAATCTTTGAAGTAAGCTACATGATTCATAATTTGGAATGTGGAAATCCAAGAATACCATTTAACAGATGAAGAAATTCTTGAGATCTCCTTGAATTTTTGGATCCTCTACTACCTTGATCTTCCTCTGAACTTTTTCAATCATTCCTTTTACACCTTTCATTTGATTTTTCAATCCTTCTTACCATCACTCTATTCTATCTTTCATTTCTACATGTGCTACTTTTATTTCCACTTGTCTGGCTTTCATTTTCTCTCTTCCAAAATTCATACCTTTCAGCATGTTCATTAGAAGTTTTAATTGGTCCTCCATGGCTTTTTCTTGAAGACAAGTCACAGACATTCACTCGGATTCCCACTTCTGACACCAGTGTTACAAAAATCTGTCCAGTAAGTGTATGGTGAAAACATTCCAATTAGGATGATAATGGAGAATAATACTTCATTCATAAATATTCAGGAAAAGACAAAGCACAAGTAGCAGAATTTGTATAGATTAGTAACACAACAAATATCAAATCACTCATAAACTAACAGCCTTTTCAATAACGTTCAGCTCACCAACTTACTATATGGTTTGCAGACAAAACTGCGAAGTTATATCTAGCACTTGAAAGGCAGATCATCTCATCTCAGAAATATTTATAGCTGTCCCAACTAGGTACAACATCACAATGAAAATTTCAGAAGAATCCTATAACTTTTCTCCTAATAAAGATATCGCGAAAATTTACAGAATATGAAGCACCAAATATAACTTCCTTTAAATGTGAATACTTTTAAACAGGCATAAGTTTCCATAATTACAAAAGTAGATTCCAGCTAAATTTGCAATCCTCATCTCTCTATCTTCAACTTCTTTTTCAACATACATTACTTCAAAAATTGAAAATCAATATTCAATATTATCTGAAATAAGTGAATTCATAAAATATGCTAATGGCGATTTCAAACTTTTCAAATTTTAAGACCTGTGTTTGAAATCTACGTGGAATTCTTTTAATTTTTCTATACATTCATTTTTTTTCCCTTTTTTGATAATATATTTACTTTTACTTAAGAAAATTGAATTAATATTTTGTTCTTAAAGATCGCAAATTAAAAGTCAAGTACAGATTTCCAACTTAACACAATTTGTGACAAACTTTTCCTTTTTACCTTGCAAAGCGAAACTAAAAGATTGCAAATATTCTAGCAAACCTATAAAGAACATTACTTTAGAAATACATATTTCATTTCCTAATTCAAGAACCCCCCCCCTTTTTTTTTTCTTTTGTAAATTTAATGATAGAATTCAGGAATTCCACAAAACAACTCAAAGCACTGTAAGTTGACAGACATTTTGCCAATCACTTGACTCTCTTTTGAAAAGTTCTTAGACTGACAATGTGTTCTGACTTTTGTTGCAATAAATTCACAATGTGCAAAATAATTCTCCACATATTTCTGTATTTGAAATACTCCATTAAGAAATGCTCATGGATAATTTTATGCAGGGAAAAGGTAAAGAAACAGATAATTTAAAAGATCATAGTTTAAAAGATTAATGAAATCTTGGTTTTTTTTCCCGACATTTCAGGTGCTTCATCGGCTGCAATATCATGCAGCCGATGAAGCCCCGATATTATAAGTTTATCAAGTGCATTCCTAACATTAATACCAAGAGTTGCTTCTATAAGAGCTAATAGGTCAAACTTTTCTTCTTTCCAATTTACATCTGCAGATACAAAGCAGACCAAAAAGGCCAATTATGGAGCATCCTCAATGTCTGTAGACTCATTAAGAGCTACATTAAATTCTATAACAATTTTCAAACCCCACATCAAATTATTTTCAATGTTTTTACTGATAGTACCAATACAACACTCAGTTGGTAGCATGAGATAAGATCAGTAGACATTTCAAAGTACGACATTTTGAAATGAATGCTGTTTTGAATAATTTGGATTGCAAGGCTCCAAATCACTAAGCAGGCATTATGTACCAAAAGTAAGAGATTTTTTTACCTTCCTTAGAGAAGAAACTGTACAATACTTCTTTTTGTTTATAATTAGTTTAAAAAAGGGAATTCTGTAAGTAATATTGTATACGATTTTTTGCCAAGGACAAATATTATTACCCAACTAATTTGTGTGATTACTCATGTAAAGATTTTGTGTTTGTGTTAATAAAACATCTTCATATGAGCCTTGGTATACAGATGTGCCTTGAGTTACTATTTAATGTTTTTAAACTGAATCTTCTCAGTTTGGTTTATAGCATGAAAAAAATATTAATTTGTGCCTCAAAACATTTAACATCTCCCAACATTCTTTTCTATTGAATTAATTTATGCTCCATAAACAATTTTAAATTGCTTAATAAAAAATCTTACTGAAAAGATACTTTGGAAAAGTTTGCTTAATAAAAAATCTTACTGAAAAGATACTTTGGAAAAGTTTGAAATTGGACCCTACACTCACTGAAAAATTATCACTGAGGTGCATAATCACACACAAAATTGCACAAATATTCTTTGAGTGTTGATGTAGTGCTGTGCAAGTTTGCTTATTGCTCCAGCAATGTAAAAACATTAAGATTTGCTTAAAATCAAAATAGCAAATGATCTAGATAATATAATGCACATAAAATCTTTAAGACAAAATATTAGTTACTTAGCCAGTTTAACAATATTAAGTGAAAATAGTTCAGAAATTATTTAATGGATTTGAATCTTCAATCAGAGTTATATGCTTAACTCACAGAGCCTCATTTATGCCCACCCTTTCAAAGTAACAAAAGATAAATAAATCCTTGATATTAATGTAAAAACTGCAGAACAATATGTTATATATAGCTACAACACGTTCATAATTTCCTTTAACACAAATAACAAAGTTCTAGAAATTATAAGAATCTGTAAACACATTTCATTTCTATAAAGTAAGCATTATGCTAAGTTACCATAAATGTTGTCCTACTTCAACACTCAAACTCAAGATAAAAGCACTGCACACTTAGCTAGTAAATGTCAAGGTCTTTTGAAACACAGGATAAGACCATGTATATGCATTGATATTACATAAAACATTGATATTTGCCAGCTGAAAGATAAACTCAAATATTTTTTTCTTAACAGGTTGATCAGTTATATCTTTTATCAGATAAATTTAACAAGGAATCAAATGATACTTATTTGATAACAGTAATAATTGAACAAATTTTAAAATCAGGTAACTTCTAATAACACAACGGTTTTTTTAAATACAATACTTATGCTATTAGATCATTTTATATATATATATATATATATATAATGAATATTTTGCGGCTCATTAATGAATACGTCCAAATCTTTATCCTCATAATTAGCAAAAATATCATTAAATGCATTAGTTAGATCTGAATTTAAAAAGTATATTTTACGATCACATAATTCAAGTTCTATTAAATCTAAGCCAAGAGTAGAAATTTTTGTTCCCTATTTTGATATTTATCATTATGTATATTTGTTAAAAATTAATCCCTGAAAGATAGCCAACAAATGTTTGCTAAAATGAATTTCATATAATTGTCATAAAGTCCGAGATGAATAAATTACAAAGTCATAATGAAAACAAAAATAAGAGTAGAATACACTTAAAAAGATATAATTTAAATATACTACCCTCCAAACATTAAAAGAAAATACAAGTTATGGGAAATAATTCTGACATAAAAACATAGTCATTATCATAAAGTTAAAAGAATTTATATTATTTTTTTTAAAAAAAAACTAGTTATTTAAGTTATTTTGCAATAAAAGATTTCACTGCACTTTGATAAGCTTATAAGTTCTTAATTAAATAAAAATTTTGCAATATTGCTTCACAAACTACCTCAAGAGTAACAAAATGAATATAAAAAAATTTAGGAAAAACAAGAGACAAAATTGGATCTGTCTATAAAAAACTCTCATATTAAAAATCATATCTTCATTCTGATGCAGTAAGAATAATTTGTTCATTTCCTATCAGTGACAGTAATAATCAAACAACATGTTCACTATTAGAAGACAGATATTCAAATAATTGTGTGTG
>BMAW01086594.1:171034-192300 GCA_019974015.1 Nephila pilipes
AAAGAGAAAGCTATCCTTTAAATGGAAATAATACTGACTTTTTGTTCCTCAGAGTAGCGTAACACAAGTTACCCTATTACTCAAAATATATCACTTTTAAGTAATGTGATATGTTATTTAACAGATGATCAATGCAATGAGATTTATTGCAAATGTTTACAGGATAATGATTCTGAGTGTAACTCTTCAAGAAAATACTATGAGGATTTATTGAAATTCAAGAAACAAAATAAATATTTTTGTGCCAGGTCTAAATAATGTGCCAGTGCAAATTCATTGAAGATTTACTGCATCAATTACAAATGACAATAAAAGTAATGAAAGATGTTTAAATTTTTTTAACTATTCTAAAAATCACAATGGATTTAACATCATCTAAAAAATTTGATGTACATGTGAATGGTCTTCATACCATTAAGTTAGCAGATAAAAATTTCAATATTCCAGAATAAGTAGATAAGCTTCTTGGTGTAGAAACATTTTATAAATTGCTGAGCCTGGGTCAAATTCGAATTCAAAACAATAGTCTAATTTTACAAAACAGAGTTGCAATACCTCCCAAAAAAGAAAATAAAGTGCATTGCAGGTTTATAAAAAGCACAATAATAATTTTAAAAATACTCTTAAAATAGTTTTAGAAAATCTAAAATGTTGAATCTTTGATTCCAGAAAATAAGGAGAATTTAATTTATGAGCAATATTTTCAAAATAATTATGAAAGAGATAACACCAAGAGATACGTAGTTAAAATGGTACTAAAAAGACCCAATGTTCTAAGATCAGTCTAGAGAAACTTCTCTCAGAAAGCTGGATGCACTTTGAAATTGCTTTCTTAGAGATCCTAGTTACTTAACTTTTCACTAAAATTTGTATGCATGAATATAAGCTAGGCCTCATGCTAGGCCCCATTATGGTGAAATACATTTATGCCTTCACAGCAGATATAGAAAAGATGTATAGAATGAACTCAATGCAACCACATCTTACAGAAAATTACTAAACATAATCTAGAAAAACAAAGTGGAGGAACCACTAAAAACATAGGAGCTTGTAACAGTCATGCATGAGACTTTAATAGCTTCTTTTTTTAGCAATGCGAACAGTGTGGCTACTTGCAATGGGTAAAAAAAACATTCCTTCAACTTCTGAAGTATTGGAGTGATTTGTACATGGACGACATATTGACAGGATGATGAAAATTATTCATTTCCCAATCCTGAAGAAACGAAGGCACTTGGTGTCTCTTGGATTAATATTTAATTGTATGTTTTCTTCTATTATTGAAAAATTTTATGCGGCAATTTACATGGAATGTTTTGCAATGTTGCAAGGCCCTGAGGCATGCTCAGGCAAGCAATGCAAGTTATATTAAAATGAGCACACATATACAATTTCAATTTGTATGTGACTGCTGATATGCAGTGGTGTGTGAGTGAAATAAAGCAGAACAAAAAAAAATGAGTTTATGAGCTGAGTACTACAAAACATATTTTAAACTGGTAAAATTCTTATTTTCAAAGAATTAAATGTAATACCAATTAGGAAACATATGTTTGAATCAAATAATAATTTATAAAATTTTATAATAAATAGTGGCTATATTTTCCTCTTATAAATTAATTACATGGATTTACGATAAACTTCACAGCTTACTCTAGCAGATACGTATGACCAAATAATTTTAATCGATGAATCAGTACAGAGACATCACACAAAAATTCAAGGAATGCATACTGTTTTCTCTTTTAACATATTTCAGTAATTAAAATTAACAGACAATTGAAAGTTGATTTAATAAACAAAATCTTTTTCAACTGAAAATGAAAAATGAATTCAATATATGGTACTTTCTAGTAGCTCAAATGTATTATATCTGAATTCGTAAAAAAAATTAACAACTTTTAAACAAATAATAATATTCATTTTTTAAAAAAAAAATCAATCCCAATTTGATACATTCCATTTCACTTGATAAAAGTAGCCAAAATTTTGTGAAAATTCAAAAGGATGAGTAATGAAAAAGTTCATGCAGTTGGCAATTAGTATACAGTTCTGAAGTTCTTCAGCACATTCATATACGATTTAATTTTTAATTTTACATTCAAGCTTACATAACATTTAAAACACATACCATTTTTGGAATGAATAAATCCTATAACAGCAACAAAACGTTTAAGCATCACTTTGAAAGAAACTCTTAGTTACAATTGGGAAATTTCATCAGGTACAGGATTTCTGCTACAATTATTTCTGTGCATAGCAGATAAGGCTGCTTTGAAAGTGTAACAATGAATATGCATCCATTTTACCTAAGCCTATGAGAAAAGGAAATATTAATGTTAGCAAATAATACCAATGTTAGAATATAATATTTCAAATAATCATAAGTTCACATCTAATTTACTGATTCTGAACATAAAAATGTTTTTTTCCTATATACAAAAAATGCAAAGGAATATGAATATGTTCTTGAGAAGAATGAATATGTTCTTGAAGAATGTCCAAAATAATTTTATATGTTAGAATTCTAATAATATAATTTTTTTCAAGAATTTTCCTTTTTTTCATTTGTTAGATTAATACATATAAACTATAAATGAAAAAAATAGCAAGTTAACGAGAAAATAAAATCATAGAATTTCATTACCAACCATAAAATAATTAATTCATTAATTGATGCAAAAAATGCTTACAACATGCATTTATTTGAAATTTTTAGTTATTTTCATTGGAATTACTTTCAGGAGAGTTATACATATTCACAACTTTCAAGGCAGTTAAATAACTCAAAACAATTCACATGCAGAAAATTTGTACAACGGATTTTCAAAAATCGCGGTACCTCAGCAATCAACAACGTTTGTATCCAATCCAGCGTAAAAAAGGAGATAACAAAAGTTGAATCCCCTTTTATAGATTTTTTTGGGTTACCAGAAACAAAACTGCATTTATTAGGGTTACCAGAAACAAAACTGCAAACGATTTATCGCCAAAAAAAAAGTTAAAGCGCGCCAGGACCCACCCATCCAAATAAGAACTAACCGAAAATTTAATTCCATTTTGAGAATTTTGAACCAAACATGGTTAATGGGCTGTGACAAGGAAGTTTCTATATTAGCCATAAATTAATATTTATGCAATCTTTACTGTCTATAGCAGAATGAGAACCGAAATAAGTCCAAATTTATGACTTAACTCAAGTTTTAAGTCCTTAGATGAATCACTTATAAGATACCCAGTTTATGAAAAATTGGTAAGATCAAACATAAAAAGTGATCTATTAATATATATTTACAATTATAACAAATAACTTCTTTTCAAAATTTGTTTCATTTATCATTAGCTCATTATTTTATGGCTGAGTCCAAAGGTTGCAGTTGGACTCTGTGAAAACCTATGTTCACACAAAGTATTTTCTTTATTTAATCATTATAATTACTTCTGGTATATTCATTTCATCAATGATATGTATTCTCATTAATACATTTATACATAAAAACATATTAGATAGCAAAAGCCTTAAAAATACACAAGAGTTACATTAATTAGTACCACTATGAATCACATATATAGCATTCAATAAGGCATATGTCATATGTATTGGTTCATGCATATTATATGTATCAATTAATTTGTTTAAGTTTTCAGAGTCACTAATTTATTTCACCATAATAATGGAAAGTGAAAAAAAATTAACAATTTTTTCTAAAAAAAACTGTTATGAGCTGTGTAAGATCAGCACAGAAATAGCAGCAATCATGTGCTTGTTTATGATAAAGCAATACTTTGTACTTATAAGAATTGGCTCTGAACAAGTCATTCTTTGAACAATGTACAGGAAATGTTGTAGTAATGGTAAGTCAAATTGCTGAAATTTAGTAATCATTTGTAATGATTATGAAAACATCAATACTGAACAGATAATATGAGAGCCACATAAAAAATATCCAACCTTCACTGGAACATGGATAGATGATCCTTACGGCCTGCATTCACGTAGTAAGAAAAACTTATTATACAGGATGTTACAGTTGTCCCTCACTGATGTAACAAGTAAGATCAATTTCTTTTATTGACATGATCTTCCAATTTCACATTTTTAGCAATATAAGGGAGATCTACATTATGTAATGAAATTATTTTTCAAATGTTGACTCATTTCTAAACCACAAAGTAATCTCATTTAAAAATAATTTACAAACTCATTTAATATAATTAACTAATCATTGAAAATTTGCAAAAGAAAGAAAAATATTTCACCAACCATAATGAAGGTATTTGTCTATGTGTAAACTGAAGAGCAAATTAATTGAACCAGGCAGGCTTTGTGAGCAGACAAGTGTTCAAAACAAACAAATAAACTGTTAATTATCAGTTTATATTTTCAAACACTTCATTACAATAGAAGCACAAATTCAAACTAAAGTTTAAAGCAGTTAGGACACATGTATGTGTATTAATGTTACGATACAGTGCCATGGTATAAAAAAAATTCCTATATGTGGTAAATTCATAATTTGTATGAAGTAAAAGAAAAAAAAATTATATGCCAAACCTATTTCAGTAGACATATAAATAATTCATCAATGAATGTTTAAATACAAACAATTGAAATGCATACTTACACTTCCCCAGAGTACTTTCATATTATTGATTAATAAGATAGTATAATATATTTAGATTCAATAAGTATTGTTTTATACACACAAGCATTTAAAAACAAAAGTTTTCCAAGAAAAATAATTAATTGCCTTATAAAATGTGTGTATACATATATCATGTACATGTTCACACAAACCCATGCATAGATTCAAATTTATGTAGCTTATATGCTTCAATCAAGCATATAATATTAACATTGTTCAGCATTAAAATTTAAATTACTTTGCATTTCAGAAGAATGTCTCAAAATTCAACTTTTGAACCACCAAAAAGAAAACTACATATTTAAAAGAATTTGATTTTTTAAAATTTTCACATTAAAGTTACACAATAAGTTGTGAGGAACAACTGTCAAAATATTTAATCATAACAAATTATGTAAGCTGAAATACATAAAAAGTATTTTACTCTCTACACCATGTTACACAAGGAATTTGAATTCTATGAAATTAAAAATGAAGCACATCTCTATTAATCCAAACAATGTTTTGGGGATAAAATAGAATATTGAACACTCTTACAATTCTACAACTATTAATTTATAACTGTTACCAGGCTACCAACCTGGAACAGCCAAATCTCAATCAAAATATTAATAAACAATGTCTAAAAATTTAATATTAAAATTGTAAAAACAGATAACTATAATTAACTCAAAATCAGTTATTAAAATAATTTACAATATCCAGAGAAATACGAATTTATAAACTAATACCAATATATATATATATATATATATATATATATATATATATATATATATAATTCATAAACTACATTTTCAGAAGCCTATTTATGTATTCTCTATGCACATTATAAAGGACATGGCAAAAATAAAAAATATTTCAGAAAACAAATAATACAGTTGTGTAATTATTTTTTTTTTAGGGGGGGAGATACAAGATCTTACACTTTATAGATCAAAACTAATCCTTAAATTCCAAAATGACACATTTCAACAGTTAAAAAGCACAATATTATGTAAATGACATGTATTTGATGGGTGTATGGTTTTGCATAATATCATAGAGCAAAAGTATTCTATTTCTTTAGCACTTTCTTAACAGAATTCTGCAATCATTTCACCAAAAATAATAAAAATTTTAAAGAAATAAAAAATTAAACTATTTTGAAATTCCTGATCTGAGAATATTATTTCTTCTCGTACCTCAGTTTACAATGACAGGTTATCCTCAATACAGCTGTCAGACAAAAAAAAATTCTTAATGAAATGGTGCTGTGACAAATGATCAGAGACAAAAAGAGAACTAATTACCTTTGCCTGATATTGCACAGAGGGAAAAAAATGTAACATAAAGGAATGTAACTTGTGGAACTGCATCTTGTTTAATGATTTGATTATACAAGTCTGTTTTAAAACCACAGAGTTTGTTCCAAATCCAATAATAAAATATATGCAATCCTACCAGAAACTATCTCCTAAATTTGTATAATAATAGTTTGCTAAAAATTTTAATTGATATCTTTTATAATTCAGATCTTTTTCATTTCATTGTGAACTAATGTGATATGTATTAAATATCTATTCATACAAAGACAAATCATATAATGAATTCTCAATTTTATGTTACATTAAATGCACTTATAATTATTTTAGTGAAGAATTTAATTTCTTCATTAGATATATCTAAGTGCAATATTATAAGTAAGTAAAAGCGGGTTTTATGATGCAAGAGCCAAATTAGGCTATGCAATTGCATAAATCAAAGTGGTTTTTTTCCTCCAAATTAGTAAAAAATGCATTTATATTAAACAAAATTAAGAAAACTAACTAAAATTGTGGTGTGTGTGCATGCTTTGAATGCAATAGAAAAAATAGTTCAACTTTGTCAAGCATATAGTCTTCAGAATATTAAAAACTTTAAGAGACATAGATGAAAATATTCGTAGATAAATAATTTTTAACCAAGTAACTTTTTTCTAAAGAATATCAACTACATAAAAATATATAGGAGAATTAAATATTTCACACCAAACAGAACTCCATTTCCATAAACTGACAGAATATTTAAGAAAACAAGTAAAACAGAGAATTAGATTAAAATCAGTTAAAATAAAAATATCTATCAAATTATATAAAGTTCTTTTAAAAATAAAGAGAAAATTGTAATAATAAGTGTGTTTATGAGAACAAATTCTTCTCGTTCATACTATATAAAAAAGGGAGAAGGAATAATTTGTACAATCAAATCTATTATTTTTCAAAATAAAACCTTTTGAAACTTGTATATTAATTAAAAAAAATGTGTTTTAAAAATTAATAAATCAATACAAATATTTTACCTCACAAAGATTTGAAAAAATTACTTCAATCTCAGAAAAGCTTATGAATGTAATCAATAAATCTCTAGAAAAAAAATAAACAAATGATAAAATTATATTTAGTAGATTTATAATACAAAATGAGTGAGAGAGTTATAGCACACTTTAATTGCACAAGAGCCAAATTTGGCGATGCTGCAACATTTCAATGACAGAGATTTATATGAATGTATTGATGTTATTTACAATATATTTTAAGGAATTTAGGGTATTTATGATTGTATACTAAAACTTAATTGATTACCTTCAATTAACAATGTTTTAAACATAATACAATATTAATAAATTAATTTAATCAGCAAAAACTGTCTTATTTCAAAAGAATTTTAATATACAAAACTCTCTTTAAAAAGAAATTGTAGAATTGAATCTGATTTAGACAGAAAAATTGAATAAATATATTAACTATTTCAAAAATGAAGAGATTTTTTTTTAAAAAAAAAAAAACATAAAAAGGGAGAAACTTTATATCTATTGAATAAATGTCAACTTTTGATTTTTTTTTATAAGTAGTATCAGGTAATTATAAATTCCTGATTTAAAAAAAAAAACACACAAAATCATTATAATGCAATTTATATGCTGGAAATATAATTAAAGCATAATTATTAAAGAAATACAATTGATTTAAAAAGTATTTAAAAATAAAAATTTTATAATCATAATTTGCCAAGTAAGCTAAAAACTTTAATTAAACCTCAAAAAATAAGTGGTGTGGATGCAGTACATAAGCTGCTAGAGCTCAGGTATCATTTTCATCCCTTAAGTGTAGTTTAAAATTATGAGGTACATCACCTTTTTTGTCCTTGAATTGCTTCTAGACAGACATTAATTCAAATAAACTAATCAGGATTTAGGATGTAAATGACTAATAACTGATTTCTTTCAACATTATGGAAAAAGTAAAATACAATTATTTTAATTTACTAATAAAAAAAATCTGAAAGGAAATGTACAAAAGAGACAAATGGCAACAAAAAATTTTATCTTTCAGGTTACATTTAAGAAATTGTTCCTTAAACTGTTATACTATTTCTAGGCTAGAGATATTAGTTTAAATTTCAATGTTATATTAAGTTTCAAAAAGAAAACCATTCCACCTCAAAATAACTGGCCAGAAAACTTTTTATAAAAGATCTTTTTTAAAAAATCATTAAACAAAATATTTAATTGGAATTCGCTGATAATTAATTGATCTCCATATGAGAATGATTCTAAAAACTGAGGTCCAATTACAATTTTAGATAAGCAAATGAATATGTAAAGAAAGTGAACAAGATCTATGCAATGCAATGAAAAAAAATTATTTACCTATCTAATACACATCAGTAAGCATTTTACACATTTTTCAAGTAAATTAGTATTAATGCATAAAACTGAAAATAGTCAATAATGATTGAAGAGGGATTTAGGAAATAAAGCTTAATAACATATCAACAAACTTCAGATGAATTCACACATAAAAAATAAAAAGCACAGAAATAATTTGTGCCATTTCTGACATATAATTTGAAATGTTATATACATCCTATACAACATATCATCTTCTTCGAAAAAAATTTACAGCAACAGATATTTTGTTTTATTCTTCTATCACAACTTTTTTCAAATTATTTGAGTTTCATAATTTTATCTTTCTGAATAACTTTTCCAAATACAGATCATAAATGTTCAACTATACTGATATGCCAGGACAGGAGAGTGTATGCTAAACTTACTTTTGACTAAAAAAACCCCCACCCCTGAATAATTTTAAGGAGAAAAAAAAAAAGATTAACAGGATATATCTCCTTGTATATAATAAACATCTAATTTATTTTGAATATGTTGCTTGAGAAATAATACAAGGAGGATCACATATATTGAAAGAAATTTTTAGTTATATCAGTATGAAAAACTAGGAGTAAGAGAGAAAATATTGGTAATTTTCATTCTTGGAATTGAATGAAACTTTAAAGCTCTTTTCCTCTTCAGATATATTATGCTTGAGAATAAATGAAAGCTTTATAATTTTGAGTTTACTTTATTTTTAACTGTTACAAATTTTTCCAACTTGTTTTGTGATAAATATGAAATACTGAGTTTGAATTTTTCATCATATATTTATGTTGATTAATTTCAATTTTTTGAAATAAATATTTAAGGTACTATATAATTTGATAATTTCATTTTATGTACATTAATTGAATATTTTATATAAAAATTATTTAAATTTTCAAACACAGTAATTAAGTTTTATTCAGACATTAGACTTCAAAATATATAACATGTACACAATTTTTTTTATGAAATTATTATTACTGCAAGTTTGAATGAGAGTTTATCATAGTTCTAAGAAATTAATAACTACTTCAATATAAATAATTAGCCTCTGATTACCTTTATAGAACATTTTTAGTTAATTTTTACAATATCAAAACCAATGAAAAATGAATTTAAATAAAAAAAATAAATATAACTGCAAAAATTTTTTCATTTACTTAAAATTAATATTGTATTTTAAATATTAGGAGAAGGTAGAAACTGTAGAACCTCCCCCCCCCACACACACACAATTTGAAATTTAAATACCCTCTTTTGCTTCATGTTATGCACATAATTTTGGAAAAATGCACCAAATTATTCACTTCATGTGTCATAATACTTGCAAATAGAAGTTGATGACTTTTTGAAGAAAAAAAATCTTACTTAAATCTTCAAATACCATGCAAGAAAATTTCTCATTTGCATTATGTTCTGAATTTAATAGTTGATAACATACAATACTTTGAATGCTTCATAAAAAATCTATGATGCCTAACTTTGTGAACTTCTTTGAAATGCAAAAACAATTTTGAAACTAATAAAATTTAACTACCTACCTTCAATATATAAACTAAAATCTATTTTTCCTTTTAGTATCATTATTTAAAGAATGTGAACAAAATTTTGATACTTAAATTTCCCTTCTTTTATGCATCAAAATATAAATTATCCAAAATGGAAATTGGCATATACATACCAAAAAGAATTTAACACTAACATAGTTCCACATTATTGCATCTGATTATTTTTTTCCTACATTATTTACAAAATAAAATTGCACTTAAAACTAGAGGTTCATAATACTTTAAGGTTTTTCTGAGTTCCGATAATTTCATAATTATGAACATAAGAGAATGTGATAAATCAAACCAAATTAACATAATTTAATGACATTGCATTCATCTCAAAAGAAAGTAAGAACAAATACTTCTTACATAAACACAGCAGAACAATTTAAATTCTACATTTCTACTTCAAAAATCTGTAAAGTAAGAACAAATACTTCTTTCATACACAGTAGTACAATTCAAATTCTATATTTCTAATTCTAAGACCTGTTTGCTTTTAACCACTTTAAAGGCATTAAAGAGCTAGATAGTTATATGTTATATACCTTTATTTAAGTATTATATGTGTGTGTGTGTGTATAATATATATATATATATATAGAGAGAGAGAGAGCAAATATTTATTTTTCACTTAGTTTTACTCTTAGTGTGTATATTATATATGTATTGTTTTTATGTCAGTTCTTTAGTAAAAAAATAAAACACACATAGTTTCTCTTTACACTGCTGCTACCTAGATATTATTCTAATTAAAATTATTGGGTGTTATTTTAAAAAATACTACATTAGAGCCTGATTTAAAGGAGATTTTCAAGAAATACATTGTATGAAAAAAATATCACGAACAGTTAAGTAATTCGGAAATATTTTACTTAAAAAATAGAAAGATAGTAAAAAAAGAGACAAGTCCAATGAAATAGTATTCAAAAAATGCTTGGGTAAATTACTTACTGTTATAGAGAATTTAATTATATAAAATTAATCATTTAAATTATTTGCAAACTTATAAAATTTAAGTGGAAAAATTAAAATCTAGTTTTTTAACCCCTGTCTGACATCCCTTTTATTACTATACAGTGAATACATAGTTGATATTTATAGTATCAAAAAAAAAACATAATTGATTATTACTTTGTTTTTCAGTTATTTAACTGAAATATAAAATTCCAAATTTAATAGCATTTTTTTAAAGGATTTCTTTCTAAAATATCTAAGTAAAACAGTTGATCTATAATGTTACCAACCACTATCTAACTATCCGTTTCTGCTTGAACACATTTCTCCAAAATAAATTACAGAATAATTATAGATATAAATATTATGAAAATGTTTCATATTTTCTATTTTTTTTTTATTGATTATAAAAGAATTTTTGTGATTCATTAAAAGTATTCTTTTGAATTTTGAGCATTTTATTGTATAAAAACAAACTATTTCAAAGCTCTTTTTCTTCTGCTAAAGCCAACTAGTTTGATTTTTTTTTTCGAACATAAACAAGCATTTCATTATAAACAAGATTATCCGTAGCAACTACAGCTTCTACAGCAAGCTTAAATATTTAAGCAGCAACTACTTCAGATTTTAATAACATTTTCCAAGATCATCTTTTTGTTTTGCAACTGCTTTGAAGATTCTTCGAAAATACATTTTTTTAAATACACAAATTAAATATTTTTGAGACACAGCAGACTCTTCATTCAGTTATATTAGCTACTGAAAAATGTAGCCTTTACAAAGTAACAAAACTTCTTCCTGTCCGAAACTCGAGTATTAATTTTTTTTAAAATCTCGTTATATATAGTTAAACATAAACAATATTTTACAGTGAATAGTTTTAATAAATTATTAGTATAAATTTATTTTAAATTCAGGTTTTAAAAATAATGGTGGTAAGAAAAATCAACAAAAAAAAAATTCCTTTTTGCTATTTTATAATTTTTTCTCATACATTTTTTAAAATCTGTATCCTCAACATTTATTTCGAAAAGTGTCTCATCTTCTTCCTTAAAATATAAACAAGTTAAATGTTTTAATTATTAAATTTTTATTCCATATATTTACCTACTACTTTTTTTTTCCCCCGCTACTGTGTGCTTTAAATTTTGTGAACCTTGTAAATAACACAAAATTTTAGAATAACTTAATTTATTACAAATAATAAATTTTACATTCCTTCACAAATTGAGTTAATATAACAAACTGCTATCATTAAAAACATTCCAAAATGATTGAATGGAAGTTTCCCTGTAAAGTTTTGAAAAATATTTGCTATTTATGTTCAAGATTACTGTGATAAAGGATTTTAAAATTCAGAAATTATTTTGCTTTACACACTTTAAAATAAACAATCTATTGGATAACACATACATGCATCTGAAATATGTTTCATCACAACACAACAGGAAACATAAGCTAAATAGAATGCAAAGTCATTCACAGCAAAAAACTAGCTAAAATTAAGTTTTTGATTACTTAGGATTTATTTCAAAACTTATATCATGCATATCATATCTGCTATCATGCATTTTAGTACATTAAAGTTTGTAAAATTAGTCTAATAATAAGTACATCATTTAATATATCGCTTTAATATAAACTTTTAAAAATAATTAACAATAAAATTAAATTACTTTAATGCATGCTGTTATAAAATATTTTTATATCTTTATATAAGGTAGGTAGCCCCAAAATCCCTTATTTGGAATTGAAAAACTACACACTGAATATTTTGCCTTTCCCTTACTCTAATGGTCCGTTTAATACCAATAATATTATTAATTCGTTCAATTAAAACATTTCTCATAGTTACCGCCAAACAAAGGTAGAAAATAACGCCAAGCAGCCCGCATATCGCACGCTTGCTCGATTGATTGAATGAGGAGCAGCAACAGCTATTAGCGGATCAAGTGATGTAAAAAATAGGAGCAAAGCACAGCGGACACTTAATGCTGAAATATAGATGGCAACAAAAAAAAATTTACGAAGTGCAGAAGTATAAGATGTTCATGGGTTACCATATCCAGCTATTTAAGAATTATTAACTATTTTTTTAAATAATTATACTAAATAAAAAGCGTAGCAAATTGCCTAAAAGCTTGTTTAAGTTGACAAAAAGGCAAAACTTTTTAATGCATCAAGTCTAACAATTATTCAAGAAAATATTATGTTCTTTTATTGATTAATAACTTGACAGCCGAACAATTTCGATGGGCAATTGAGAATTGGTCAAAATTTAATATTAAATTTTGTACAAGCAAAAAGTTAATATTTAAAATATTCATAACATTCATCAGAAACATGGTATATTTCGAAAACATAAATTTAGATTAATTTTTTTTTTTTCAGAAATATTAAGTGAAACTGAACAAATGAATATGAAATTGTAAATGCATAGTAAATTGAAAATAGGAGAGTATAATTTAACAAATTCATATGAAATTGTGTTGATTTATCTATGGTGAATTAGAAATCCTATTCATTTTTTCAACTGAAAATAAGTATTTAGCATGAAAGAAATTATTTCTATTGAAAATTGTTGTGTAGTAATCATGTAATAATAATTCGATATAAAAACCAACGTTTTTATATGGTGGCAAAGTTTATTAGAGAAAATTATTGAAATATTAGTTAAAACTGTTAGTTATTTTTAACTTTAAAATTCACTTAAAAAGAGACATTTGTGAGAGTTTTAAAAAATTCATAATACTCATAAAATCAGAACATGCATTTGAAAGTTTGTAAGTCATTCTATTAAAAAAAGAATGGGAACCAGAATTCAGAAAAAATTATTGTGATAAGACACGGCGCCAAATATTGGAAACTTTCTTTCTTGCGAATGATTACTGACTAAAAGTCAGCAACCCTTACTATCTCGGAGATAGTGCCCGAGGGGGAAAGAAATTTTTCCCTCAATCCTAAAAGCGCCGAGAGGAAAGAATATTTTGACTTGTTAAAATTATTGAAATATTAGTTAAAACTTGTCGCAAACGTCTAAAAATGAAATTGTTAGGCGAGTACGAACGATTCCCAAAATTTCAAAGCTCTAGCTTGATGGGAAGTTGGTTAAATTAACGATCGAAAATTTGATGACACACACACACACACACCAAGTGAAATTCAGAAAAACGTTGTAAAAAAGGAAAAATTTTGTTTTTGTTAATTCATGTTTAATGTTAAATTTATTTACGTAATAAGAGTATTAAATGTACTGTATAATTAAAATGAGGATTAAAATTTTAATTTTGCGTAGGAATGTGAAAAACGGCGAATTTTTATACCTATGAATTTTAAGAACACAATATGGTAAAAAGTGTAATCTTATAATTATCCTAACTCACAATGATATTGATTCTTTTCTTTCTTTTTTAAAAATAATTCTCGATTATATTCTTTTCGTCAATATTAAGTATTGAGAACTTTTTTTTAAAAAAAAAAGTTTTAAGTAATTTAAGCATGATTGATTACTAATAACAGAGAATCAGGAAGAAAAATAGCTAAATTTTCCAATAACATAGCTATGTATTTCTTAATACACATATTCGTGAGGAAAAACAAAAGTAAATGCTCCATAAGCATAATTTCTTTGGAGAAAGTATTAAGTAAGAATCATTGTGTATGTTTACAAAATGAAAACCATTTAATTTTTACGTTTAAAATGAAAAGTTTGTTTTGAAAACAGAGATTAAAATTGTTTCCTTTGTGTTGCAAACTGTAGCCTTGATGATTGTAATATTATTTGGCACTGAATTTATTCTTCAAGCATTCATCTATAATATTCTGTCATATAAATTAATTTTCACTCAACCTCAAACTAATCTAAAATTTAATTTCAGCTTAACTAAGTTAATTCATGTAATGGGAATTCATAGGATAAGAATAAAGTGGTTTGGGGATAAGGTATAATATCAAATAATTGTTCCAACAGCAAACATTTGAAATAATATGCATTAGGTCATTAAATGATACCTCTGAAAAGTTTTTAGAACTTTTTCAAACTCTTGTCTTAATGAACAAAACTGCTGAAAAATATAAATTTTCTTGTCTTAATTTTCCTAAAATATTCTCTTAGGATTTTGATTAATGCACAGTCCATTCTAGGTTTGATAAAAGGAAGGAAGTATTTGATTAAAAAATGGAACAATTTAAATCAAGTAAGCACAAGATCAAAAGCTGATTTTGTTTGGATATTGCTAAAAATACCAAATAATTTTTATTGCTGTGTATTAAAAAGAAGTAATTTTCTAACAAAAAAAAAATGAATAATAATTTATCAAATTATACAATTAATAAAATAAGTTCGAGTAATAAAAATTGATAAACTTGAAAAAAAAAGTGATTTTAATTTAAAACATTTTGAAAAGAACGAGTCGTTAAATTAGCATTTCAAATTTGATAAGCATTTAAAGATAATTAAGATAAAGGATTGTCTGTGAACCTATCTCTCCTATTTCTACATAAAAATTGTTTTTGAATTATAAGTTTATTAAAGGAGTATTTCATGTTAAAGTGTGAAAGAGATATTCAAACTTATGTGAAAAAAGTAAAGAGAATTAAAAAATATCTTCAGTGCCGTACTGAAGTGATCAATTTCTAGTAATATTCTTTTCTAAAATTTATTATAAACCTGTAAGAGTTTTGAATCAATCGAAAAAAATATACTAAAATTTTCAAGCAAAGTATAAATTCGTAAAAAGCTATTGTTAAAAAGTAAAAATTAATTAAATGGTATGAAATAATTTACATTCAAAACAAATGAATTCTTATAAAATAATTTGAACTATATTCTAAGTGTTAAGACAAAAAAAAAAAAAAAAAAAAAACTTGTCGAGTAGATTGAAAATAACTCAATCATGTTTTCATATTGTTTATTTTAAACGGAAATCCCGTGATTTCCGAATGTTTGATGTATCCCTTTTCACACCAAAAAGGCATTTAAAGGTCTAAATAAAATGCTTTTGAAAACTAGCTAATAGTTCGAGTTTTATCGAAGTCGCTGTGTTTAGTATTAAAACGCGGGAGGAAAAGGATTATCTTTTTATTTAACTCCTCTTTATTTTCAGTCAAGTCGTGGGTTTGAGTCCTAGGTCCATTAAAAAGCCTCAATATATGGAGGGACTGGATAACTTTACATCTGAAGGGGCGCTCTTCACGTTGACATGGCGTGGAAGTAAGAAGAGTTATTTGCTAGAGTGTCGTCCTCGTTGCTTCACAGTAGCTCAAAATTAAGATAATCAGGGTAAAAAAATGAGACGTTACAAATAATCAATGGTGAACTCTAAAGAATTATTTATTTATAATCTTTATAGGAAACATCTGAAAAGATTTTTAAACTACTTTTCACACTTTTGTCTTATGTAACAAAATTGTTGAAGTAAGTACTTTCATTTATATATTATATTTAACAAAATCAAAATCACCAAGGGAATTAATTCAGCAGAATTTATTTTTAAAAACTTTAATAAATAAGTATCAAATCTAATCATTCCATCCCCAAAGTTAACATATTATACATAAGAAGAAGTGCTAACGAATCATAATTTGACTTAACCTGAAACTGGAAGTATATTTTCGTTTGTAAAACTTACATATTTTATGCCCCCTTTTTTTCTTTTTCTTTTTCTTTTTTTTTTTTTTCTTTTTTATTTTGTTTCCAAAAATTCCATTATCGGTATTTCTAAAATATTATATTAGAATTTTGATTAATGCATAGGATAAATTATGCATTGATTGAAATACTAAGATAATATTTAGAAAAAAGAAAGGACACATTTAATTAAAAAGGGCAATAATTTGATTTTGCAGGTCCGAGACTAAAAGCTAGTTTTACTTAGATGTTGTTAAAAAAATTCTATAAGACTTTTTTTTTTGCTATGTAATAAAACGATGCTATTAGATAAAAAATTAATTTAATGTAAAAAACAATTAATAGATTTAATTTAATAAATAACAAACTTTATTGATTCTTTTTAAAATTTAAAACATTTTAAAAGGAAGGAGTAGTTAAATTATCGTTTCATTTCTCAGAAGTATTTAAAGGTTAAATACTTGTTAAAAGGTTAAACTCTCCAGCTTATTTGAACACCAGAGAATACGGTTGAATCACAGTTTTATTGAATGAAAATTTTAATATTAAATAGAGAAACTTTATATATTTGGATTGAGAGAGAAAATATTAAATTCATAATAAAACCAGCGAAAAAAAATTTTTTTTACTCAGTACTACATTATAGTGCTCATTTTCTAGTAATTTATTTAAAACTGAATATTTCTATAAAAAAACAAAAAAAAACTAAGCTAATTGAAAATAATGTACTGTTTCCAAGAAAAGTATCAAATTGTTAGAATGTTATAATATCAATACATAAATTACATTTCTTGTTGGAAATAAATTTTACAAAAAAATGATAACCTTAAATTTAGGAATGTAAAATTTTATGAGGAATGTGATGGCTATTCTCGAATTTTCAGTTAATATTATCATTAACAAATCTAAGTAAAATATTTGTTCTTTGAATGAAATAGTAATATGAAATGTCGGAGTAAATTATAATTGCTAATAATAATAATGAATTTAATTCTAAAACTAATATTTCATAAAGAGGACTAGTTGAAAATGAACATCATTCAACATAAATAGATTATAAAAATCTAGAAATAATTATATTAATATCATTTAAGTAATACATTGGCTTTTAGTAATTGCTTTGCAGTTCACAATGCGATTTTTTAATATTATGTACGTATTTTTATTTTCAAGTCAATATATTCAATGTTTCCTTACGAATTTACTGTAAAAAGAATTAATGTTGCATGTAATGTTTTACCATGCATGCCTTAAAAACAGCGCAATTCAAAAAAGTTTAAATAAGTATTCGAATGTTACAAATAAAATGGTAAAAAAATTTTTAAAATAATTTTGGGAAGTATAACAAATCATTAATTACTTGAAAATAAACCAAATCTCTTAAAATTCAAACATGAATAAATACCTTTTATGTGAAAAAAATGGATCCATCTGAGGATTAAAAATTGGTTTTTACTTTTAGTATATTCCTCTCTAAAATAAGGAGGGGGGGATACATAAGAAATAAATTAACTCCAAAAGTATTTGCTTAAAATATTAAAATGAATCCTTTTTGATAATTTTGAATGGAAACCAGTGCAAAAAAAAGTTCTCAATGTTAAAAAAATCTATTGAAAAAAATTAGCTATTTAGTAAAAGAAATCATACCGAGAATATATTCCGAGTGCAACTTGGGTCATGGTTTGTGATTTACAGCCTCTTCGTTAAATATGTTTTATCTAGGAGAATTTTGTCTTGGCTACAAACATTTTAAACTTTAATAAAACAAAATATATTTCCATATGCAGAGGACATATAAGACATATTATAAAGGTAACTATTCTTTGATCCCCCTAAAAGTCAGTCGTGATGAAATGTGATTATTTCAGCCACTTTTCTCAGATGAGCGTAATATAGAGGTAGAATGTGACAACAAAAATCGCATCGTCCTTTAAAAGCCATTGAGAAGAGCATTTATATATTTTTCCAATAATGTACGTAAATTGGTTATAAAAATATTCTTGGCACTTACGAAATTCAGCATAATTTGGCTATAATATGCGTTTATATCCCAACACACTAAAACAAGATCACAAATATCTACTTTGCTCCACTGACGAAATTTTCGAAAAAATACATACTCTGTACAGCTGTATAACTTCGATGCAACACGAGTTTGGAGAAGGATATTCGTCCTGCATTTAAAGTTAGAACTCTGATCATTCAAACATCCTCCTCGTTCAAACAAGCAAAGCTTGAGTAGTAAGTGACCTTATCTTCACAACGAATGACTTTACGATTTCCTCCACACTTCTAAGAACATTGATTGTTAACGAGACCCTGCTTTTCTAGCATGAAGGGCAAATTCATGCAAATATTCTAAACACTCTCAAAGAATAACTCACACAGAGATTGGAGGGCAGAGATGAAAAATAAATCAGAAGTGTTTTTTCGCGTTTAAGAAATTTAAACGTATTGATCAACCAAAAAAATTTATATTTACTCGAGGAATTAATAAAATTGGTATCGATGGCTCGTTATTGATTCAAACATTTACATAACTGACTAATCTATTTCAAAAACATAAGATATTTGCTAAAGAAATTTTGGATTCTTTTGTTGGAGTCAAGAAGCAGAGGTCATCTTCTTCCAGGAAGGCCGAAGTGTAGCTTTGTAGAAGAAACACCCGATCATAGAGGGTGCTTGCCTCTGCTACTGAAAGGAGCACGCTCTCAAGGAGTCATCGAAACAAGGAAGACGCCCTTGTTGGTGTCTCGTAGCCAAAAAGACGATTTATGATTTTAGACGCTGAAGACGATTGTTTAACCGTTTTTTCTTTTTTTTTTTTTTTTTTTATGTTATTGTGGATTGTCTTGTCCAGTGTGTGCAATAATTGTTAATGTGAAACGTCAATATTAAATGCGCTAATATTCAAGGTTTGATTTTTTAATTAGAATAATTAGTAGCATCCGCCATCCCCCATATATATATATATATATCCTTCCTTTAATAATATTTAAAATACAACTATAATAATATAATAATTAATATTTATATCATACAGAAATTGACCCAATACATTACATATATTTACTTAGTCAATTTAACAGGATTCAGTGAAAAGTGTTCTGAAATAATAAAAGAAAATTTTTAAAATTTTCAATGGAAGTCACTCTAATTTCAACGAAGCGCTGCATTTCCCCACCTTTGTTATATGCATTTAATTTCCTTAATAATAAAACTTTAAGCGAATCTACTATTGATTGGAACTACTTCTAATCGAAAGCAAGTTATTCAAAACAGTATGATAATTATCATTGAAAATATAGTGTAATTATTAGTTAAGCAAAAGAGTCAAAGGAATATAAATTTGTTGCGGCTATTCAGTTTTTAATTTTCAAAGATGAAGATAAAAGCAGTTTTAAAACAAAGAAGCAATAGATAAACTGCACAAGACGAAATTCTTATGCCTTCTTTCCCCCCAAAATAGGAGCGTGGGAACAAAAGCTTTTGATTCTTTTGGAAGCGATACAATTCGACTTTTTTCACTTAAGCCTTTCCATCTTTAGTATCTCCCTACTTAGGGGGCATCAA
The DNA here is from genome assembly GCA_019974015.1 of Nephila pilipes. Taxonomy (NCBI): domain Eukaryota; kingdom Metazoa; phylum Arthropoda; class Arachnida; order Araneae; family Nephilidae; genus Nephila; species Nephila pilipes. The sequence continues at coordinate 191,069 of BMAW01086594.1, forward strand.
ATATTTTATTTTCATACGACTTTTAATGGCTAAATTTAGTAAAAATGACTTAGTGTCTCTTTTATTGTATACAAAATCCCGGCCTTTATTACTCGTAAGAATTATTCGCACAATGTTATGATACATTTTTGCATTAAAATATAATTCCTCTAAATTGAGATTTTTTTTTACTAGAATGAGCTCTGTAATTATTTGTATTCTGAATTCGTAATTCATAAGAATTAGTAAAATTTTAAGCAAAATAGGATGATTTTACCTTTATTTGCATCACATTGCAATTTTTATTTTAATTTCACAAATTAGTAGATTTCTCATGTTATTTGAAATCAGAAAATTTTTTTCTAAAGAAGAAATAGTTCTCTTTAGCAATTGATATCATTCTAAGAATTGAATTGAACTATGGAGGCGTTATTTAGTGTTTGGTAAAATAATAAAGACCAATGAAAATATCCTTTAGTATGATAACTCTGAATTGTACACATACTTATTTTTTAACACATCAATCAATAACTCCCGAGACTAACCCAGAGATGGCACTCGTAGTAAACCAGTAACCAGGTCTTTCTAGAGTACTAACCTTTGCTTGAAACGTGACAAAATTTTAAGTCGATCGGACCAGAAACAGCTGAGTTATCGAGGTTGGAGTAAAGTCGTTTTGTAGTTTGTTTAAAAAATGGAAAAAACCGAGTTTCGTGTTCTGATAAAACATTGTTTTTTAATGGGTAAAAACACCGTGCAAGCGAAACAATGGATTGAAAAATGTTACCCGGACTCTTGTCCATCAAAAGCAACGATTTGTCGGTGGTTTGCCGAGTTTAAAGGTGGTCGTACCGACACAAATGACGCGGAACGCTCGGGTAGACCTGTGGAAGCCGTTACACCGGAAAATGTGAGTGAAGTGACAAAAATTATAATGAAAGATCGTAAAGTGAAGCTCCGTGAAATTGCTGAGATGACGCAGATATCATATGGAAGTGTACTTACTGAAAAAGGTTTTTTGAAGTGAAGTGAAAAAGGTTTTTTCCAAGTGGGTGCCGCGATTGCTTTCGATGGAACAAAAACAGCAACGAGTCGATGATTCAGAAAGCTGTTTATCGCTATTTACTCGCAACAAAAAAGATTTCTTGCGTCGTTACGTGACCATGGACGAAACATGGATACATCACTACACTCCAGAGTCGAAGCGGCAGTCATCTGAGTGGCGCACAGCTGGCGAAAGCCGTCCGAAAACG
>BMAW01086594.1:192700-239515 GCA_019974015.1 Nephila pilipes
TTGGAAAAGCGTTGGAACGATTGTATCACCCTAAAAGGTGATTAACAAAAGGTGTTATGTTGATGAATAAAAAAAAAATTTGCAAAAAAAATGTTGTTTTCAATGTTAGACTCGGGAGTTATTGATCGATGTGTTACAAGAATGCTACGTACAAATTTGGCAAATTGAAAACAAAATTAATTTCTACCAACATCCCATGTCTTAAGAACTCAGCCTTAAGGAGAGAGAAATTATATATATATATATGAAACACTTGTAGTGTGCGTGAGCTATATGCGTTTTTCTCTTCCAATAACAACATGGCATTTTTTCTGATATATATATTCTTTAATTCCTTCTAATAAAATGAAACATGATGTAAGCAGATTGAATTGAAGATGAGAAGTGTAATGAATAGATTTAAGAAGATGCATTTATAAGAGATGAAGAATTGAATATTGAGACTTAATGGCTGATAGATGGTGGGTGGGAAGAGATTGTAGCATAATAAGTGAATATTGATAACAGACCAAATTGGCATTAAATATCATTAAGATTATAAATATACTAAATATGTACTGTTTTCTATTTTTAGTAAAGTATTAATTAGATTATCTACTGCACGATTAAATTTACGTTTAAAATAGTTAGTTTTCAATTTATTATGAAACGATTCAACATATACGTATAAGTTTATGCTTGTGGAAATTGACGATGTGACATACTCTATAATTCAGTTCTACAATAATAATTATCGTTGAAATATTCAACGAAAGCAGGTTCCTTGTCAGAAAATGCTATATTATTTCTATATTAATTTTAAATATCATTGATTTCCTTTCCTAAAAAAGAAATGCCACAAAGAAGCATAAATTTTGCTCCTAATTTCTAAACTAGAAACAAGATTATTTAATTGTTTTTTCCAAGCACAATGCAGATGCCATTTGCAAAGCTAATATTTAACATCATCTCCAAACACTTATTGCAAAGCGAGACCTGTTGTTTTGTCATCATCAGTCATGATGCAATTAATATTTTTTATTTATTTCCAGATCTAACTTATTTTTAATAAAATGTGCAATTGGATAATCTATTCTATATTTATCAGGTATGATTAAATTCATTAAATAGAAACCATACTCATTAATTTTTTTTAGTTAAATCAAAGTATAACATTTTATTATAGCTTGCTATCATCATTTCATTTTTTCAGCTGTTTGTAAACCAATTGCTAACGAATAATTTGGCAATTTCTTGAAGCTTGCAGGACCTGAATTCCAATCTTGTCCTTAAGGTTTATATGAAAGAACAGAATTATAGGTTTCTTTTAGCAACTTATTTATAATAATATTGAGCAACACAGCATTTATTTAGGTGTCAGTGAAAGTAATCTTGAAGAATTAATGTAATATGGTTGGTGCTTTAATAACAGAAAAGGATATTTTAACAAAACCTCCTCAGCATGTTCCAGTATTTTAAATTTCTCGATATCTGTTCGATGGTTATACGATAAATTCCCGACAAGGCTTTTTATTTGGTTGAAATTTTATGTTTTGTGACTTTAATTCTTGATTATACTTAGAAAAGTACTTAGAAATGATCTCTTCATTTGTCTCACAAACTATAACTCGAACAAGAATTCAGTTAGTGGCGTTAAACCCTTGGCATTTCTTCGACCCGTTTTTTTTATGCGGCTTTGAAATTTCAGGTTTGGAAACCTACCAGTAAATTGTGTAAAGGATTAAAAAGTTCTAGTTGCGTCGCTTTCTTTAGCCGTAGTTGAAAACTTAATTTATCACCAAAGCTTATTCTTGTATTGCTATATCTGTTCCGTGAACTACTTTTCCATGTGTTAATGAATGTGTCAAGTATCTAGACTTAAAATTACATTCAGGATATGAAGAAGGATGAGGCAAATTTGAATTTGAGTACCTTTTGATAGGTTTCTGTAATTTTAATAAATATGGAATCCCTTTTATATAGATACTACATTCCGATACTGCTTTTTTTTTCTCCTTCATTGATCACATTTATGTTGTTCTTATTTTGCAGGGTGTTATATCCTATGTATATTTTACGGTGATTAGAAAAATACAGTGAAGTTAAATCCGTACTTTTACAAAATATGCAACATTTTGAATATATTTTCTTTAATAAGATGAGACTTCGAAATTTACTATTACAAGTTTTACACTTATTTAAAGTTTTATATAAGTTATTACGATATTATTTTTGTAATAACTTAACACATAATTTAACGTCGTTAAATTATATATTGCTTTCAGCTATATAACTTTTTAAATTTTTATTGTTGTCTATTGATATTTGGGATACAGACAATACCAAAAATTAATTTTCTTCCTATTTTTGGAATTGTGCTACTTAATTCATCAATTCTTCAGTTTTGATTCCCAGAAAAAACAATTTATGTCTACAAGATGCTCACAAGTATCCTCCAGAATATACAAAGCCATACTCAGTCAATCTAACACCCCATGCTAGAAAACCATTAATCCAGCAAATATAGCCCTAAAGCCCGTAATCACCTATGGCGCCGAGATGAAATTCTCGTCGACAAAACGAGAGTGTCCGGGCTCAAAACCTGTTGCTGAAATCGTTTTAAATTCATGTAAATATTTTGTTTTGTTGTTCTCTGATCTTCATTATAATATCTAAAACCTTCCAAAAAGGTTCTTTACGTTTCTAGGATAGTGTTCTGGAATATTTACTGTAATACTCGTATAAAAAGCTATGTATTCCCAGTCTGAGAGAGTTCTCAGCCAAGTGTAGCTACACTTAGATTTTGTTAATAAAGTATCGTTATTCAATTACGTTGTGTCTAAAACTCAAACTGATAAAACATCTATGTTACAGTTTTGTGGAGGTATGGGATACAACAACTGATACTTCCTGGAGCTAAGCACACTGTTGAAAAGAAGTAATCGAAGGCAAGGTAACCCACCTGAGTTCGGGTTCTTTACTCCATCTAAAAGGGCAGATTTATCAAAGGAAATGATCACAGATTCAGACACAAAGTCTATGCTTCTGACACCTCTCATATAAAACAGGTCATAAATTCCTCAGTGTTTCGTGCAGACCTTGGGTTATACCCAAATAAGGAGTACAAATAATAAGACCTAGTAGCGCTAAATATAATAAATGGGATATGAAATCTCTGCCTTGCTGAAGTGCACTTTTTCCTGGACGGAGAGTGGTTGGAGAACAATAAAGAATTTCTGATTTCTTGAGGCCAATTTAAATCGAAACTTCCCTGAACATTTGGTAAGAGTAGACGATTAAGGAAGAGAGAAGAGAGGATAAGCTTAAACGGTGGGCACCAATTACTGGTGAAATCACGTAATCGTAAATTCAAAGCATGGTGAAACTCTGACATGAAATGAAACCTCAATTGCCACAGGATAAAAAGGTGTCCCACTTTATAAAGGGTATTACCTAGGATTTACACCAAGCTCTCCTTAATAGAGAAATCACGACGACAAAAAATCGTGAACTGCAGTCAGTACATAAAAGAAATGATAGAGAGGTGAAATACATGAAAGAAATTCGATCGTGTTTACCTAAGGTTATCTCGATGTAATCCTCTAACTGAAGAAACAGTATTCAGTCACCATTATTCTGAAATTTGTCCAAGAGGAGATCCAACGTATAATAGCGCTGAACATCGAAAATCCAAGAACACAATTACAATCGATGGAACTTGTTTTCAGAAAAGAATTGCAGGAAACTCTATCATCTCTCATGCCAGCTCATGAGAAGTTCGCCCGCGATCCAGACGCCAATAATTTAATTCCACAGTTTCAAAAAGACAGTCACCAATTAGTGAGCCTGAGCAAAGAGCGATTCCCATCTGGTGAACCTCGGACAACCAACCTGTCTATTTCCATAGTAATTGACATTCTCCACTTAGTTCGCTATAGCAAAGAGCGTCGACGTTTTTTCGACTTTACCTAATCAGCAGACGAAACGTCGCCGAACCAAGCACCCAGCTGACTTCAGCAGAATAGCCACCAGAGTCCCCTCATCGAGCTCATCTCGAGGAAAATCCCCGACTCGCAGTTTCAGATTGCCGTTAGCATACCGACATTCCAGCTCATCACCCAGCCAACGCAGTGAAGAAAACTAGGGACCGCGACCTTCCTAGGAAGCGAGGCCATCGAAGAAGAAAATTCTCCTCTAGCTGTAAAGATATCCTAAAATCATCTCGAAGTTATTTTCGACAACCATTCAGTCCGTACTCTAATGGACCCTGGGCATTTTCCTTTGTCATTTAGGAACCATACAGACATCATCTTCGAAAAACTATGTTCTCCTCTAAAGAAAAGATCCATTTAAAGTCACCGATAGAAATTATATCTAGTCGCTTGGAAAATATGTACTTCGTCTAGAAATCAACAGTGTTATCTGCTCTTTTGAATTTACTGTATTACCAAACTGTAGTCAGGATATAATTCTTGGTTGGGATTTTCTGGAAGCATCAAAGATCTTGAAGGACTGAGGGAGATCTGAACTGGCATTAATAGACATTTTAAGTGAAACTCCAAACCCTTTAATCTGGACCTTACACATTATAGATCAGGGGTCGGCAACCTGAGGGTTGCGAGCCGCATGGGGCTCTTTTGATGTAAAGTTGCGGCTCTCCAGTTCCATACGAAAAAATTAATAATTTACTATCAAAACCCTTAAAAAGTAAGAAAATATATTCTTAAGTACCTAATTTCTCAATAGCTTCTATTTTCATAATCCTTAATTACAAATCGCTACGCTTAGCCTGACCGCATGTGATAAATTTGAACTATTGTTTTGTTTTTAGAGATGAAACTCCGTGACCATGTTTATCTTTCAGACAATTGCATTCCATTTTCGTCTCACACAAACAGCCACCGACTAGAGTTTAGACAACATGTCTAGCCTATAGATAGCATGTTATCCTCAGATAGATTGGTAGACGTTACATTTCATACGTGTTAATTTAATCGCTTGCGTTTTTTGCGTGTCTATTCGCTTCTTATTTCAAGAAGAATACGATTTAGAAGTGAATTATCTTCTCAAAGGTATGCACGCGAATAATATAATAAAATCAGTAACAGAATTTGATTAGATATCAGAGGACCGTGTTAACGAAGTAATAATGGTAAATAAATTGTTTGCCGTTTTAGATAGCTAAGTAAAATTTTTAAGAAATCGTTTTTTCAGCTCCGCCGTCAGCATGGCATCTAGTAAAAGAGAGAGAGAAACTGAAGAAAACCGAGAATTCAATAAGGAGTGGATGGAGTCATTTGCATTCATGTACAACACAAAGGGCCTTCCGACTTATCTCATTTGTCCCGAAAAACTCACACACAATAAGAAGTCAAATTTCGAGAGACACTTCACTACAAAACATACTTAGTTTGTTGGTAAATTTCCAAACAGTGACGCACGAAAAAAAGCTGGTGAAAATCTCAAAAAAAAAAAAAAAAAAAGGACAAGTTTTTAACAGGGCGCAATCTTCCAATAATGTAAATCTAGCAAGCTTTACAGTATCATTAGATATTGCAAAAAGAGGAAAAGCATTCACAGATGATGAGTACGTCAAAGATTGTTTTATACGTGCATCTGAAGATCTGTTTCGTAATTTTAAAAACAAAGCAAAAATCATGAAAAACATCACAAATTTGCCATTATCTGCTAAAATGGTACAAGATAGAACTGCTAAAATGTCTTCAAATGTAACACATATGCAAGTGTAAAACATTCAACTGGCTTCTGCCTTAACACTTGCTATAGACGAGTCCCTTTTCGTCATATATATATGGTCCAAAAGAAGATCTACTAGGATTGCTACAGCTCTCTGGGCAAATCACGGAGAAGATATAGAAATGCTGTGTAAAAATGCCTGGAAGATAATTGAATCTATATAAATAAAATCGTTTCCATAGCAACTGATGGAGCTAGAAGTAATACAGGAATACATAGAGCGGTAACATCAATTCTTCAGAAAAAAAAATAAACCACAAATTCTAAAGTTTCACTGCATAATTCATCAAGAAGCGCTTTGTACCCGAACATTTCCGGCCGAAATAGTTGAGGTCATGAAATTGGTAATTAAAATTATTAACAGCATCTTGGCAAAAGCACTATACCATCGCCATTTTAAAGATTTCCTTGAAGAAATAGATAGCCAGTTTGCTGACCTAATTCTACACAATAAAGTGCGATGGCTTTCTAGAGTTAACGTATTGCAACGTTTTGCTTTGTGCTTGAGTGAAATAAAAACATTTCCCAATGAAAGAAATCATTGAACATCCCGAATTAGAAGAAGACAGATGGCTGCAAAAATTCAACTTCATGTTAGATACCACAATGAAACTAAATGAATTAAATCTAAAATTGCAAGGAAAGGGCAACCCAGGCTACGCCTTGCTTGAAGAAGTAGTTTGTTTCGAAAAAAAATACTTTTTTTTGTTGGAAACATGGAGAGCAGTAAATTTAAGAATCTGTATCAATATCGCGATGAAACCATTGCAACTATTGACACGAATTACTTCGGCATAGCTTTAAAAATCATGAAGGATGGATTCGCTGAGAGATTAGAGCAACAAAACTAATAAAAGTATTATCGCGTTCATAGTAAAACCTCTCAACACAAATACAAATGAGATCAATATTGAGCCATTTGGAATCATTTCTGGATCGCTTTCAAATGCAATTGCTGGATTTGAAAACTAAATACTTGTGGAGTGGCAAGTTCACAGAACTCAAGAGCAAATTGGAAGAGTTGGAGGTCCAGAAATGCATGCATATTGCACAGCACAAGTGGTAAACTGTAAAAGAAATTCCGCGAGATTAGGCCCTCATATTCTTCGCATGGAATAGTCTTCCAGAATTCTATAGCAAGGTGAAGAAGGTGGCATATGGAGTGCTGATGATCTTCGGGTCGACATATTCGTGTGAGCATGCGTTCTCTTGCATGAACATAATAAAAAGTAAAGTTAGAAGTCAACTAACAAATAGAAATCTAAATTCGTGCTTCAAACTTAAAACAACAGGTTATAAGCCAGATTTAATCAAACTTTCAAAAAGCTTGCAAAGCCAATGCTCCCATTGATGTAACTATCTATATATGTTTTTTTATGAATAAATATTATTCCGTATTTAAAGTCGTTTGTTTTAAATAAAAAATCAAATATATATATGCAAATTCTATAACATTAAATCGAAAATTTTTAGTGGCTCTTTAAAAACTAGAAAATTTTGTAAATCGTAATTTTTGGCTCTTCCGTTTCAATAGGTTGCCGATCCCTGCTATAGATGATTCCACCATATCATCTCATTGTGTTGCCAAAATTCATTTTGCTATTTCAAGTGGGGATCAAAATATGGACGTGATAGTGCAGGAAAATAAAATGTTGTTCTTAGCAAAGGAAATTATGATGCCGGCTGCAATAATAAAATTGTTTAATGAAAAATGTAAATTATAGGTTGGCAATGGGAAAGCTGATGATCATATTATTCTCAAAAATTTGTTTGTAGAAAATATACCAGCGTTAGTAAAGGAGTACAATAACTCTTACCGAATCTAACACTATATTCCAGACAAAACAGTGTCTAGCAAGTCAATTTCTCAATCATATTAGCTCCTAATCTCACTTCGATGGATAAAGAGATATCTTGAAGAATCTTGAAACGGAGAACCTTCTTGGAGTTCTCCAAAAGTTTTCAGGAAATTCTGACCAACCTAGGAAATCCAAAACTGTTAAAGGGAAGGTTAAATATCCCATAACTACTGGAAACCATGCTCCCGTAAGCCTGTTTAGAGCTCTTAAGAGCCCTTGGTCGTCTCCAGTTTCCTTGGTTAAGAAGAAAGATGGAAGTTGGCGCTTTTGCGTAGATTACCACCGCGTCAATCTGATCACTAAAAAGGATGTGTACCCTTTACCACATATAGACGATGCACTATAATATCTAAAGGGTGCTGCCTTTTTTCGACCAGGGACCTACAAACCGGTTACTATCAAATTGAGGTAGATGCAGCTGGCCGGGAGAAGACAGTGTTTATCACTCCAGAAAGACAGTACGAGTTTACAGTAATGCAATTTGGTCTATGTAATACACCCACAACATTTGAAAGAATGATGGACAATCTACTACACCACTTAACATGGACTATGTGCCTCTGTTACCTAAGCGACATCATGGGGTTTTTCTAAATCTTTCGAAGAATATCTTGAAAGGTAAAAAATGGTTATAAGGGGCATCCTAAAAGTTGGGCTGATTCTCAATTTCAAAAAGTGTAACTTTGCTACCCAAGAAATCATAATTTTTGTCTATTTTTTTTCTTCAGAAGATGGAGTTCGGCTTGATCCGAACAAAACAAAAACTGTCAGCTGTTTTCCAACGTCAGAAAATTTACATGAAGTCAGAAGAAATTTTGGGACTATTTTCTTACTACCACCGTTTCATTAAAGACTTTTGTATCAATCTCAAGCACTTCAGCAGCTGCAGAAAGACGATTCTAAATTTTGTTGGGTCTCGAAGAAGCTACTGCCTTTAATAAGTTGAAGAAAGCACTTACTTCTGACCCTTTTTAGATTTCTAGTGGTTACAGAAATGGCTCCTTCCTTATATAAAAACAATATGGTCAAGAGAAAGTAGTTGCTTAAGCCTCATGGACACTTTCAAAAGAAAGAACAACTATTCCTAAACTGAATAGAAACGTCTTGCTACTGTATGGGCAATGAACAAATTCCAATCAAATATTTTCGGGAAGTAATATAATGTTGCGACGGACCATTATTCTTTAAGCTGGTTAATCAGTATTAAAAGGCCCTTTAGGAAGATTAGCAAGATGGGCCTTGCATCTTCAAGGGTATGACATGTCCATTATATATAAGAGTGGTAAGAAGCATAAAGACGCTGACAGACTTTCTCGAAATCCGTCGGATGATAGTGTTGACTTCTGTAAAGAGGTGAAGGTATTTGACTCTTTTGCGTATTTCATGACAGAACAGAAGAAATATTCAGAACTTGAAAAAATGATCTCTTCAACATACAGATTGGAAGCAATAATAACGACTTATGATTTAATTGATGGAATACTTTACAAAAAGAACTTTAATTCCGACTGAAAGATGTGGTTACCGGCAGGGACGTCTTAAGACTTCTTAAGGCCCTGGGCCCTTATGAAAAATAGGCCCCATCTGCGACCCTTTAATCTAATTTGATGGTTATACATATACAGTTCAATAAAATCAATCCATAGTAAAATGAGGTTTTATGAGAAGATTCACTTTCTACATTTTAAATTCTCAAAATAATTAGTTATGTCTTCAAAATCAATTGTTAATAATATTTCATTTTCAATACTCATCAAGCTTAAATTATTCAAACATGATTGAGTCATCTGATTTCTAATTTCATTTTTAACCAGTTTGAGTTTTGAAAATGAACACTCACCACTTGCGTAAGTAATCATCCTTCATAAGAAAATTCTCATTATTATTTCAATATAGGGAAACACTGTGATCAGTCTTTCGTTATACATGTATGTTGATCCCAATTCCAGTCACCTCATTCAATAACTGTTCTTCACCTGCATTTGTAGAATTACATTTTTATTAATCTTTCTTTTTCCCTATTTCTTCTCTTTGCTTTTTTTTTCAGCTCTTCGCTTTAATGATCATATATGACTTGAAATGTTGATATTCTAAGTTCGGCTCCTCTCCATTAATGTCTTTATTGCAAAATTTTGATATTTTCTCGCATGCTATTTTAATTTCTGTCTCATCCAAATTAGAAATATTTTGAAAAAATCCAAACATTTCAAAAAGCTCCTCATATTTTTTACTACGCGTTTGAATATTGCAAATTAAAGAATCGATTACTGTTAAAAAGTTTTTTTTTCCGTTTTCAACACTACGCTATGAATCTCTTCTGAGTATCTAGACTGGAACATAAATTCAAGCGAAACATTGATAACGACGAGCTCATGGCCAGACTACATGGCTATCTGGAATATTATTATAATGCAAGATAATATTACAGTTCTTACAAATTGATAATATTACTATTCTTATCAACATAAAAAAATTACATAATCACATCAAATTTGTCTGCCAGATTCTGCATGAAATTTTGAGAAACTTGATTCATTTCATTCTGTTTCTTATAAAAGCTCCCTTTTTTTATGGCGGTTTGCAAAAATTTAATTGATACAAAATCTTTCAAATTCTCCAAAAACTGAAATTTGGAAGCATAAAATGTAATATTACTAAATACAGAATTTTCAAACAGTAATTAAATTTAGTGTTTTTCATATCTACAAAATTCAAAAACTTAAGAAATCTATAGCAAGAAATGTTGTACAACATTTGTAAGAATATTTATTTCTGCATTAATTATATATAAATCCAATTTTTGATAACCATTTAAGGAAATAATAAATGAATTTAATTTTTCTCTTCAAGGACTTTGCACAAATAAATTTCGTCAACAGACTTTGCAAGAAGAAACTAATAAAGTTTAACAATAAAGGTGTCACATTTAAAGTTGAATAACAAGAAAAATATCTGTAATGTTTAAATGTTATTTTAATTTGAAGTTAAAAAAACAATACATTTTAATTCGATATATTTTCTTTTATGTAAAATCATTTCTTAGAAAAGATTAATTCTTTTAGAAATTATTTGTATTTTTTACAATACATATAGATAAATTTATTTGTATCTAAGAAATTTAAGCAATTTTTCTATTGTAACGTTATTTTCAAAACGCCAGTCTTTGTTAAGACATGAAACTTTTATTTATTGAAGTTAACTTTGTTAAATTATGAAACTTATAAGTACGAGAGAAAACAGAAACGCATTGAAAAATAAATGTTAGTGCTTTATTCTCGACATCTTTTTATGTAAATATAACTAATAATTTTTATAAATTATATTTTATAGGTATATATCCTATTGGAAGTTGAAAGAAATAAGAAGTTTTATTTTGGAATTTTTTAAAAAAAATAGGGCACTCAATAAGTTAAACGCACAAAAAAGCAAGACACACAAACAGGTTTAAATAACAATTTTTTTCTCCCTTAGTTATATAACTATGAAGTGACATTTGGAACAAATCAAGAAAATAATACAAAATTAAAAAAAAAAAAAAAAAAACCCACCAATAAATAATTTTAAGAAGATAGAATAAAAAACAGAGACAAAATATTATAGTTCAAATTATCATTATAATACAGATATACATATGTACTATATACTAATATAATTTAATGTTGGTTTTATCACATACAGTTAATTATTAGATTTCCTTAAATATTTTTTTAAAATTGTGAATGAAAAATCATATCTAAGAAAATATTGAGTAAAGCATTTTAAAATGGAAATGATATGCAGAAAAAATCTGATAAGGGTTTTTAAGTTTTATGTACTGTATTGTCTTACATAATATTCGGAATTTCTAAGAAGTTCTCAAAAAAATATAAGTTTGTATCTATACGAAATATATATATCGTTGTTATTATGCTTATCAAACGTAACAAAGAATTATGATAAGAAGGAAGTCATAGATTCCAAAAATTGAAGAGCATTATTACATAAATTATTAATTAAGAGAATTATATTTATGTAAGTAATTGTCATTAAAGGTATTTTATACTAATATATGATAAAGTATTAGTAAGTAATAAAGTATTAATAAGTGATAAAGTATAAATATTAAAATTAATGTATATATGAAAAAATTTCATATTTCTGCAGGAAAATCTGTTAATGTAAACACGCAAATATAAAATTTCTAGTGAGAGGTCTTATTCAATAAAAATCTGTTATTTTGTACTGTATTAAACGAGAATTTCTACATATTTGATGTTTTCTCTTTAAACATTACATTATTATACAGACATTATTTGTCTAATTATCATATCGGACTCTAGAATTCCTGTTATATGATTGTTCAATAATAATGCAAAAGGAAAATCATTTGAATTTTTAAACTAGTAAAATAACGTTTTCCATATTAGATGCAAATAAAAATATATCTCTGAATTACAATACACATCGAAAATTCTTTTGGAAGATCATAGTGCAGTCAAAATGAAGGCACATTTATGCTTATTAATCAATATAAAAAATATTCTAACGAGTCCATTGCAATAGTTATATATAATTTTATAAACAGTTAAGATATTATTTCATGTTGTTCAGAGGGAGAGAGAGAAAATTTACAAGAAAAAGGAGCAGATTTTTTAAAACTGGATATTATTTTTATAATTCTCTTTGTAAAAAAAAGCAAATACAATTACGTATTATTTTACTTTTTTTAATGCGATATAAATATTTGTATGTTATCTTAAATCTCAAAGAAATACAATTCAAAAATAAAAACAGAACTACCTTTTGTTGCTTTAAAGAAATTAAATTTAAACGAAGGAATTGCCGATTTAGAACTGTAGGCCACTCGTTTCTTCGAGAAAGTATGATTTCCTTTAGGGACATTTCAACCCTCTTTTTATTAGCCCTGATGTCTGTCATAAAATGGGGAATGTGTTTTCGTCACTTCTGTTGGGGGCTTAAGTGTATCTATTATCTATTCATGAGCGATCCTTAACTCGTGTGCAAATTAATAATAGGTCGCTGGAAAGTGTATCTGTCTGTGTCAGTCTTTTCTACAGCAGCAGTTTTATAAATATAAATTGGACACATCTTACTTAAGAAATAAAACTAATATTTTCCCTGATTCTCAGCAAACGTTGTAGATAGAAATATTTAATAAAGAAATAATTGTCTTCAACCAGTCATGTCCGGGAATAACATTTGACGATTAAAATTTTTCTGATCATGGTCTTATTGAGGCCGAGAAGATAATGAGACGAGCCCCCTCAAAGGCGAGGCCCTGGGCCCAGGCCCAGTTGGCTCATGCCTTAAGACGTCCCTGGTTACCGGTCATTCTGAGACACCTACGCAAAGATATACGCCAATATTTTCATGATACATTTGTCACTCTGTGCCTAAGCCATTTTAGATATTAAGCCTAATTCACACAAAAAAAATTCCTCTAACGTCAGCTATTCTTTAGAACATATTGGTTTTAAATATATTATTTAAAATGCTTTAAACTTTATATATTCGAAAAAAAAAAAGAATTAATCGAAAATTGTACGTTTTACACATAAAATTATTACATAAAAATCATGTATTTTAAGAAAATACAAAATATACTTACATTTGTTACAGAAATTTCATTGTATAAAGTTGTACCATTACATGAGATATTAAGATATAAAAAATAAATCTTATTTTGCTGTATGGTATTTTTCAAAACATTCTTCAATGCATAGTCCAACGTCACATGTCTTATACACATATTTGTCAACTTTTGATGTTTCACGTAAGAGTTTGAGCAAAGGGCACATCTTCTTCGTCTTTTTATTCCTTTAGTGTCTATGTACAGATTTCAAAAATGCTGTCTAACGAAACGTAATGGATGTTTGAACTAGGAGTTTTTATGTCTCTGTATTCCATATATTTTTCCATAATCTGCTGAATCATTTGTGACCTAAATTTTAGTCATAAAAATTTTTCTCCTTTGCTTGTTTCATACAATATTTTTGCATTACACACAGTCATATCCCAAAATCTGAAAAAACGCTTGCAGTACCATTTTACACTTTTTCTGAAAGCTTGATAATGCTGCAAGACTGAATAGCCTCTGTGGATCCCTCCCATATTCTAATTATAATCAATGAAGCATTCTCGTTTTTGAATTTCTTCCCTAGTCTTTATGTCTTTTTTTGCCAGTTGGTAATCGATTTTTATCGTGAATAAACATAATTACATCTCTATTTTCATCTTTGAATGAAATGATGTTGACTAATCCTTTCTGAACCGAAGCAATTCCATCTTCCTCGTAAGAGCTTGGGAAATGTTTCGACATTCCTTTCCGTTTTTTATCACAGTCCCGCAGATGTAGGTTTTTACTTCTTTGAGATATGGAGCAAATTGAGGGGATATAAAAACTTGATCAAGATATAAATTTTATCCATCATTTGTTAAATCTGAGAGTAATGTTTTGACAATACTTTCCCCATAAAGCCACTTCTTTCAGAAAGTTCAGTATCTTTTCCTGTGTAAATGCAGTAATTCCAAATATATCCTGCGCTGGACTCGCAAAGTGAGTAGATTTTTATTCCATATCTTGCAAGTTTAGATGGAATGCACTGTTTGAAACCAAGTCTACCCTTCCAACCAAGAAGGCTTTCATCGATGGAAATATACACTTTTGAACTTGCTCATTAGTAAAACCAAAACTGGCTTGATCTTATAGAACATTCTAACTTCAGAATCGGACGTGGAATGAAAAAAAAAAACAAAATCTCCTCGAAGCGACTACGGGGCATGGCATTATTGAACAACATGGCACCATAGCATCAGTTGAGAAACACATTTTAATCGCAGATTTTTTAATGATGCCCATGAGCATTACTAGTCCTAGAAAAATCTTCATTAATTTTCTTATCAAAATTAAAGTGCACAAACAGATTCATTTATTTCTCAGTAATATCCATTATTTCACTATCAAAAAATAAATAAAAAAAAAAGTCAATTTCTTTTTCTAAAGTAATAGAGATATCGACATTCAACCCTGTTTTCTCTGTAAACGTAAGTAAATGCAAAAATTTTAATCATTCGCTCATTTCATCAGCCAGTTGCTGAATGCATGATTCGTCTTCTTCAATCTCATATATAACTGTACTTAATGTTTCAGAATCATCATCCAAGTCACTAAACAGTGCAGATTTATTAGTATTTTCTCTTACATCACTGTCAGATTCCTTCATTAATTCGCAAATCTCACTTTCAGATAAATACTTTCTTTTCGCCATGATGACTGTCACTGCAAATAAAAACCGACTGAATGAAGCTAACAGCTAACAGCATCTGCTACCAAAAACTCTAACTCCCATGAACATCCATAAATTCCCATTCGAGCTTCTAACATCCCCCTACATAATAGTTATCAAAAATAACGATCTCAAAGATAGAACATTCCAAGTTAAACTTAATTATACTCTTTCTACAATATGCCATATACAAGCCGGTCAACCTCAAGGGTCGGTAATTTCCCCAATTTGCTATAATTTGTTCACATATGACTTCCTTCAGAGTCCTTATAATAGCCTCTATTTATTCACAAATGACGCAGCAATCCTAACCCAAGGAAAAAATCGAATGAACGTAATAGATATATTACAAAATCATCTAAAACAAATAGAGGAGTGGATGACACTCTGGAGGATTGCAACAAACGCTAATAAAACTAAAGCTCTCATATTTAGAAAAGATCACGTCCACTCCTAATTAAAAACTTAAATTTCTTAATAATGAAATCTCTTGAGACTCTGAGGTCAAATACTTAGAAGTTATTCTGGACTCCAAACTCGCCTTCAGACTTCATATCCAATCAATAATTGATAAATGCTGGGTCAAAATCCCTTACAGTATACCTTTAATTAGCAGAAATTCAGTACTGACTCTTACTAAAAAAGTCTTTCTCTATAAACAAGTAATCCGCTCTATCCTACTTCATGCTTCCCCCACTTGGGGCCATGTCGCACCTACCCACATTAAGAAAATACTGGTCCTTCATAATAAAATCCTCCGCGTGATTACTAACTCATCTTGGTATGTCAGAAATTCTATCATACACAAGGACCTTAATATCCCTCCTATTAATAAACACATCAACTATCTCTCTAGAAGATTCTGTAAATAGACTCACAAATCCTACTAACCCACTAATAAGAGCCCATCTAATTTTTGCTCACAGTAATGGAACCCATCCTTTCCCTACCAATCTTGCAATAATTATTTCCATCTAATTCCTCCATAACACTTTGCATTCCAATTCAAACCCCTTTAATTAATTCCTTCATCACACCTTCAATAGCCTCTTTCAGTCAGCCAACTCACTCCTAGGCCTACATCATAATCTGTTCAGCTTATCATCAACTGTTTAATTACCTGTCTATATCCCTAGCTCCCATCTCTTGCACTAGTTTGCTGACCATGGCTGTACACCCAGCAAAACAAGAACCATTTTTACTTTTCTCTTCCTTCTTCTACTTTCATATCATCAAAAAAAAGTTTAAATAATATTTTATTTATTACTAATGTAATTTTACAATAATAATAATAATATTTTTTTTTTTAAAAAAAAAATCATATAAAATAATACTCTCTTCTTGCTGAAGATTAAACATAGTCTATCCAAGGCATTGAGAGGGTAAAAAAATGATATTAAAAATGATATAAAAATTTTATATTCTTATCTTACAATAAGATAAGTAAAAAAAAAAATTAAATCTCTTAAAAATTCTCATCCTTATTGTAAATAATTCATTCACTTTCCTTTCCCTTTTCTTTTCTTTATGTTTTTTTTTAAAAATTCATATGTGCATTAAGCACATTTTAATATGCTTGTTTTAATATTTAAAAAAATTCAAGGCTTCAATATGATACTTAGTAAAGAATCCACCGGACTGGTACTCTCCACTATATGATTGTTGTTGAACTTCTAACAAGCAAGCAAGAAAGAAAATAACAAGCCGAAAGAAAATGAACCCTTTACATTATGTCATTATTACACCTCGAAACAAGACACAACCGGATCCACATCATTTTTTCTGATCCATGGACGTGAAGCCGAGATAATACTATGTTCCTGATTTACACTGAAGAAATCGATGATGACTAGAATCTAGACAACTGGCGAAATTACGAACCTTAGAAGCACAAGGAAAGGTTCGAAAGCGGTATGATTACACACACTTAATTGTCTACTTTAAACTTGGAGACCTCGAATTGGTTTTCACACCTGTGTCAAAAGTTTATATGACAGACAAGTTAGTTAAAAGGTACTTCGACCCATATCAGCTCTTACGATGACTATCCAACGTAATATATCTAGTCTAAAATTTTGATCCCAGTTAATCGGGATGCCGAAGTACCAAAGATGTAGTGTATGTTTTTCGAATGAAACCTTATTGTCCATATCCAGTTTCCAGATAATTCTACTCCTACTGACAAGCTAGTAGAAGTGCGTCTAGCCTTCCGAGAAAGCCGCTATCTTTTTGAGTCTATACGAGACCCTTGACGTGCTGGTAGGCTTTAGCTCTATTACTAACTTCCTAAACTACGGGACGCTGTTTTTCAAGGGGAGAGCAATGCCTGAATATCGCAAGCACCGATGGCGATGAAGTAAAATGCTCGTCCGTAGAACAAGAGTTCTTAGGTTCGAAACACAGTTCTGGCAAAGTTATAAATTTATGTTGGCATCTTGTTTAATTGTTCTCTGTTTTTCATTATGATTCCTAAAACCTTCTAGAAAATTTCTTACGTTTTCAGAATGGTGTTAGGGAGCATTGCAGTGTTTAAAGTCCTGTTTTCTCAGTTTGAGAGAGTTCTCAGCCAAAATATAGCTGCTCTTTGTTTGTTAATATAGCCGCGTTATTCCATTCTATTTTGTCTTCAGTTCAACCTGCTAAAACATATACGTGACTATATTTTAAAAGCAGAATATTTAACATACACGAAATCGAAGAGTCAAATAAAGAACAGTTAAATAAAAATAGAGCAATATTATAATTTGAAAATAATTTTTTTTTATCTCAGTATCAAAACTAACCCCTATAATGCACTAGAGCTCTACAGCACATCAATGACATGAATATAATTTTACTTGGCTCAATAACAAGCTAAGCGATCCACTTGGTGAGCTTTAGAAAGACACCATAAATTTACCAGCAACCAATTCATTGTATCCATGCGAGCGTAACAGAAGTTCGACTTTCTTGGTTTCTATTTTCTTTTATTACTTATTTCTCCATTCCCTGGCTTGGCCGCGGTTGCCTAGTTGTCATGGTTTCTGATTCGTGATCGGCGGTTTTCGTTCAGTCGCGAGTTCGATCCTGCACTGCCAAAGACCAGCCGCGTAGCTGGGGCTGATTCACGTTAAATCTGTCGGGGCCCAAAGTCCTTCCATGACGTAATGTAGAAGTTGGGAGTGCTAGCTCAGGTGTCGTCCTCGTCACTTGAGAGAGGTTCAAAATTACGAGGTCTGTCGCCAATAGCCCTCGTGTTGCTTCTAGTGTGACGTTAATAAAAATTAAACTAATTAAACTCCATGCCCTGGTCAGGCCCTACTTCCCTAAATTTAGTGCTCATGAAAGTTTTTCATTTTGTGGCAACATGTGAGTTTTCGGTGAGCAGTTGGTTCTGAAAACTATGTGTGTATTTTAAAAATTTATAACTAACTAAACTTATAGCTTTCGTTTATAATTGCTCTGAAGTTTGCGAATCTATCCAGTTTTTATCTTTTTCTTTCTTTTTGAACTTAAAGATAATCACGTAAGTTGGTATTACGTAAAAATAACCTTTTCTTAATGTATAATTCCTTTAAAGACATTTTCCCTTTTTTTTCTTCAATTTTTATTCAAACGATTTTTTAATTACACATTCTATTACGTGCTGATTTTGCTGATTGAAGTTAAGGATAATGAATAAAAGCTTTGCTTTATTTCATACATTTTTGTTGTGATAATTACATTTTATAATAGTTTTCTTTGTATGAGAGACATTTTATTACTTAAGTGTTTAGTCATGTTCATTGGAATCTTTAGCGCGTTGGAAAATTTAAGTTCTCTGTAAAATTCTCTCCTTTTGTTCTTTGGGAAATGATGTTATTCCAATATACAGCCTTCTTTTTAAATAAAGAAATAGTGTTTAAAAGAATGTTCTTTATAACATAAATTTTGTGTACCTCTGTTTCAAGTGCTGAAGGGGTTTCTTGTTTGCTTTTTGTGATTGATCCTGAACCCATGGTAAAATTATCAGTTTTATTGTTATTTTAATCGCAATCTGACCATTTTTATAGTTTTTGGGGTTTATGTTTCCTTCACTGTACTGAAATTGAAGAATTAATTGTGAGTTGATTTTATTATTTGTTAACCAAACAGTTGGCGGATTATCTTTGTTTTTTATGTAGGCATTAGGGGTTTTTCAACCTGTTGAGAGGGAGAGAGTTGTTGACCTTGGAGTGCCAGCGGTATTTTGAACCCTGGAACCAGTGGCTCCCTAGAAAAGTTGACCAGTTACTTTTTGCTGCACCTCTACCAACTAGCCTAAAGACATGTCTCTCTCAGGCTAGTTAATAAGGCATTTTAACTTGTGGCGTTGTTGAACAGAGTCACTGCATGATCTTTACAATCGCTTTTAATGCATTATATAATTCTCCTTTGTGTCATGTTTTTTTTTTATTAATGGAAAAATAAAATGTGGCTGTTTCGTAGTGGTATTATATTGTTTCTCCATTTACCTAGCATTTTAAAAATTTTATTTAAAGCTTATCCAATGACTAAGATTTTTAAGGAATGCTATGTTTTTCTTATTTTAGGAAGCCAAATGTCTTCAATATTTTGGTTTGTTACAGATGCAATGTAATTCTTTTAAAAACCTGAATTGTATTGCTATTAACGCACAAGATATACTGAAGGAAGGATATTGAATAAATAGATTTTAATATATATATCTTCACAGATGTTATATATATATAAAACATTTGAAATTATTATAGAAATAAATTCTATAAGTTTTATATATAAATAATTTAAAGTGAATTAGGATAATTTTAATTTTTTAAAGTAAGGATTTCTTTGGGAAGAGTTATATTTTTCCATATTTAGAAGATCCATTGGGAAGAGTTTTTTATTTCCATTTCAGAATACACAGTAAATCTGTTACACAATCTGTTTAAGTTTCAAAACAATTATTTATAATTATTTATCTGTAACATAATACAGAAGCTACGATTAATCTATTTGCAGGTCCATCAAACATAAATTTTCAAAATGATCTTAACTGTAACTATACTGGAGTTTAAAAAGTATACAGGGTTATTCAAAATGAATAATCTAATTTTGAAATTCCATATTTTCAAAAATAAATGACACAGAATAATAAGTAACATGTGAATACATAGGGAAAATGTTTAAATTTTATATTGTGATTATTATTATTTTTTATTGTTTAAATTTTAAATTGATAGAGCCCTTGTTCTTCGTGCAGCTATTTTATAATCTTTCACAAAGCAATCTTGTAGTTAAATCGGTTGTAGTGAACCAAATGACTATGCTACACTGCTGGCCACTTATGATGCGGCATCATGTGATTAAATCCTTTGTGGTTTTTTTAAAAAGATATTGTGTATATGCCATCTTTACCCATAAATTTAATTGAACTTGGCAATGGAATTATGCTGCTGTACATCATTTACCACTGACATTTTACAATGTGTTTGGCAAGAATTTAGGTATTGTATTGGCATTATATGTGTATAACTAAATGAAGTTATTTCAAACACTTGTAAAAGAAATTTCTATATTTATGTATTCATGTATTACTTACAATTCTGTATCCCTTCTTTATGAAAACATAATATTCTGAAATCAGATTATTCATTTTGAATAACCCTGTGTAAACAGATAATATATGAATGAAAAGGTAAATGAGAAAAATTAAAAATGTAAAAATCTGTATTTACATTAAAGAAGGCTGACACATGTAGAAGCTTAAGGAAGGATTATTTTTGGAATGCAGATTGGGTTTTGCAAAATATCAAGTTATTGTGTTTCTGCTGTCTAAATTCTTTCCTAAAAATTAGAAATGGAAATTATATCATATGTAACTACAGCTTCTGAAAACTTAGTCAAAGGCAGAACATTTGGCTGGTTAGGCAGACAGCAAAGATTGCTTCCTTCCATTTCATTCCTTTAATTGTTTTTACAACTTGTTGTTTATTTAATGGTTCAATAGCTTAAAATTTACACCCATAACATCCCTTGAATGTCCACTGCCTGATATCTCTAGGGGACAACATATAACTATGTATTACACCCAAATACAAGCCTATAGAGCACATTTAGTATATGAATTAAATTACTGAAATTTTTCATTTGGTTTAACTATAAGTTCTAAGGTATTGCAGAGTATGTGTGTTTTATTAAATTAGTATTAATTTAAAATTGTTTATTTAGAATATATTTTCTTGTATATTTTAATTTTTGATGAAAGGTAGTTAATATTGTATTATATTTTTATAATGAATTAAGAAACTAATAACCCTTTTTATGTTTCTGTTTTTGCATCTTTTTATTAAAGTAGTCATTTTTTGATTTTTAGGTTGGAATGCAGTTTAGCACAACCACCCTTGATGACAGGAATTATTTGGCGATATTTTGCCAAATGAGGCTACCCTGTTTTCTATTCACTGTGGTGGCAACCCTTTTGATTTTGCCATATGAGTTGGGATTCCAGTTCACCAGCTATTTTTATATATATATATACCTCTCTCTGATCATTTCTTCTCCACTGTGGTGGCTTTAGGTGGGGCAATCCTTTCGAATTTGCCATATGAATTGGGTTTCCATTTCATCAGCTTTTTTTTTTACATATATATACCTCTCCCTGGATAATTTGGCTCTTGCGCCATTAAACCCCTCATTCACACACTCACTCGGCTGTCTCTGGATATTTTTTTAGTCAATTACATATGTAGTTTTTTGTTATGCAATTTGTTTAGCCAATAACGGTCAGTAGATTTTTGCACCTCCATTTCGAAATAAATTTTTTTAGTATTTTCCGGGTTTTGTCGATTTTGTTAAAACTTATTTAACCAATTGGAGGTTATGATTTTTGGCGTTTCCGTTGCTAAACTTAAAACTTCCCGGAGTTTCTAGAACGTTCTGAATTGTCTGTTACTGCATTTCTAAACTAGTTGAATTCTATAGTGTTTCATTAATCCTGTGCTTGTGTGGTTTGTGAATTATTAGTGTTTCTGTTGTGCATGTTTAAAATTCTCTGGTGGATTTTTATTCTGCTTCTGTTATTGGATATCTTCTGCTAATTGATTTATGTTTCTGCGTTTCATAATTTTCTGTATTTTCTCCCAAGTACAAGTTCTTTCAAAGGCTGCTAGTTCAAGTTCAAAAGAGGTGAGTGAATGTACTTTAAAATTTTTGTCTGATTTGTAAAAGGAAAGGAAGCATCCTGTTCTTGAATGGGTTATGAAATTAGGTTTAATTTTCATCCATCAACAAATGCC
Source organism: Nephila pilipes (assembly GCA_019974015.1). NCBI lineage: Eukaryota > Metazoa > Arthropoda > Arachnida > Araneae > Nephilidae > Nephila > Nephila pilipes. The sequence continues at coordinate 214,838 of BMAW01086594.1, forward strand.
CTAACTGAGGTGATAATATGAGGTTGTGTGAAAGTAGCGCAATAGATGGCTTTGAATGGTATAGCAAGAAAAGAGAAAATCCTCGTTATGTTTGCAGAAGCGTTAGGAGAGGTTCGTGGTTCCATGCAGGATGATACCTACAAGGAATTTTTGCAAGCCGTGATTGCCTTGTATCCGGCAAACACTAAAGACAGTCCTGAAAATTAGATAAGTAAAAAAGTTCCTTCTTTTCTCCTTCGTGGACTTAAGGTTCCACCAAAAAAAATTACAAAATTTGGGGATTTTCCAAATCTTGCCAAGTGGTTGTGCTAAACTGCATTTTCATCGATTTTTGTAAGTATTTTAGGTACTGTTTGTCAACTAAGATGTTTTTCGTTCTTTGTCACATTTTCTATATGAAGAGAAGAAAAATCATGCAACTGTTCCATAGCATGTATTTTATCAAAAATGTCTTTAATTGAAATAAGTTGTATTTTTCTTTTCATAGAATGTCTTTGGAAGGAAATCAAGCAGTTGATAGTGAATTGGAAAAATTTCTCACTGTAGAAAAAGTAAAAACACAGTTTCATGAACAAGTAAGTTGATGTAAAGATGTTAAAAATTCTTTTTTTTTGTTTATATATTATAAGGGGAGGGACTTATAATGTGTATCATTATAAGTCCCCATAATGTGTATCATTATAAGTCCTACATACATTTTACTTGTAGTAAGGGAAGTGCAAGATAAAGAACCAGCCACTAGTGCTAGTTATTCAAACACATATTAGATGTTGCTCTACCTGTATTGTGTATATGGTATCCAAAGTCCCTCCCCCACAACACAATACATTTTACTAGTAGTAGTTAGGGAAGTGCAAGATAAAGAATTAATTATTATAGTTTGTGTCAGTTATTCAAACGCATATGTTCATACGCATATTCAACAGATGTTTTTCTCTACCTGTATTGTGTAAGTGGTATCCAAAATCTTGTGACTTTTGTCTATGGTAGTGTATGTTGTAGTTCCATTTGCACTAAGAAGGACCCTGTTGTATGGTAAAGATCATGTAATCTGTATGCTGTTGAATTCAAATATGTTCTTTGTGTTGTTGTCCTGTAGTTTAGTATTTGTGTGTCTAATTATGAATATTAAGTAGAAACTTTTTATTATAAAGATGGACTGAAAGCACTTCCTGATGCTCACTGAAATTAAATTAAAATTATGTGGAATAATGACTAGTGATACAATTTAAAAAAGGGTTGACCAATTCGAGGTTTTATCATATAGATCACACTGAAATGCATGGACATCCGATCCTGCTGTTTCAGTCCACCTGATGAAAATGTTTGAGCATGGCCAACATTGAAATCCAAAATTTTATCAAAAATGTGAATGAAATCAATTTGAATTAGCGTTTATATATTCTGCTGCTGTAAAAAGTCAATACAAACTATTTGTGTGCATAGACGAAATTCTATGTAATCTAAAAAGTGGATGGGAATAACCTTGGTTTTCAATTAGAATTGCAGTGATCCAAAGAAGTTCACTTCCAAAAGACTGAAATTTGCCTTGTTCTTTCATGAGTATGATGAACAATGAAAAGTGTCTCTTTTTATCTTTCTCCATTATTTCATGTTGTAAAAAGTGTAGTGTATTTTTTTCGTTTGAAACTGAATTGTGATTTTTATGAAGATTTCTTTTATCATGTTTTATCTTAGTTTGTTTCATAGAAATGTTTTGAATGAAAAGATAAGTGTTCCATTTAGAGATTAGTTTTGTTTTAGGTGAATTGAATGGGAGGCAACGTTGTAAATAAAAATTGCACATTGTAATAATTTTTTTTGAGCGAACTAATAGTATTTTTAATAGGAATATCTTAAAGAAAATTTCACAACTAAAGTGCTTTGTTAATTTGTGTATTTTCTAAAATATATATTTTGGAAAAATAATGTGTGTGTTATGTATTTGAAATTCTTTTCTTTTTCAGTTTTTTTAAATGTGGTTATAAATGGAAATGATAATTAATCTGAATTTTGCTGTGCTAATTATTGATATAACAATGTATGGGTAATTAATTACTAAGAAAATGTTTTAGCATAATATCCCAAAATATGTACATACGGTTTTAAGAATAATTGTCATGTGGAGCAAAGTATGTGAAACCAAGTGTAATATTTTATATGTATATTGCATAAATATGTATGTAGTGCTTTTAAATGAGTCATCTTGAAGTGATCTGGTATAAAGTATAACTTTGAGTTATTGTATGTGTATTGAATATCATGATAAATATGTCTTTCTTTTGCAAAGGTAAGAAAGACACCTAATAGAGTTAGCTGATAATATTGGGGTAGCTACAATGGCTGATCTAAAAGGGATTGAAACCAGGAAAAGTCAGGTTTTCATTGATGATGAGGAATTAGTTTAAAAGTTGATTAGAGTTCATTGTTGAAGATAGGCTAGCAGGTGAAGCCAAATAAAATGAATCTCTCTTTAGGGAATTTGAGCTGGAAAAGCTCAGACTGCAGTTAGGACCTCAGAGGGCAATGGGGTCTTCTGAGAATTTGTGGGAGTTCTTTCAGACAAAGGTCGATCTTAAAAAGATCTTATCTAATTTTAAATTGGAGGCTGCTGTTATAAATTTGCTCTTGACACTGTTTGAGTGACAGACGAAAATATTGAAGGTACCAGATGATAACTGGGTGACTCGTGTAGTAGGAATTTTACCCTAAGATATAACTAAGTTGTTAGCTAGGAAACCACAGAAGACAAGTTACAAGATTATTCATATATCTAAGGAATATTATTGAAAATGTTTAAACTATAGACTGGAGCATTTAGAAAATTGTTTTTTCAGCAGTACAAGAACCAAAGCTCTGCATGGTAAGATTTCTATTTTGAACTCGGAAATTATTTTGAGGGAAGATTGATCGATCTAGATGTGTCATAGTTCGAGCACTTGCAATACTTGGTTATCTCAGACTAAATGAAGAATTGGTGTTCTTCTGAATGTAGAGAACATTATTTGGATGAGTGGGGAAAATTGATTGTTCGTGCTGAATTTGCAGAAAAACTCAATGCCTATGAAAGCATCAGGAGAGAGTGAGCTCCTCACTCAGTGAGCAGAAGGTGGTCAAATCAAAAGATGAAACCCATTAAGGTTTTGTGAAGAAAAACCCAAATGCCACAAATATGAGTCCTTATAAGTTTGTAAAAGATGAAAAACCTTTAAAATGTTATGTGTGTGGGAAGCCTGGAGTTATCAAAGCTAAGTGCCCTGTTTTCTGTCTGGTGAAGAAAGAAGCAATTTCAAACAGTATCTTAGCCTACTTAATATTGTCTTTGAATCCTCTTATTACAATGATTGACATATTTTGTGGAAAATGGGAAAAGTATGTGCCAATATGAGTTTTCCACATACTATTGCTGGAAAAAGGATGTACAAAGTTTTTCAGTGATACAGAATTTCCATGAAGGAGGTATAGTTAGCAACTTTAACTGATGGTCTGTGATCTCTTATTGATTGCTTCAAAACTAAGATGGTCATTGGAATAGAGGAGTTATTTCCAACGTTATTTCCTTCACAAAGCATTTTTGTCCATTCAGTAAGCTGTCCATTCCCGCTTTCTACTCTGCCATCAAAAAAAAAAGGAAAGAACTTTTTGAAATTATCCTCTATCTCTATATCTTCCATTGCTCTGGTCACAGGCATTCACCCTGGAATCCTATTTCTAACACGAATGTAAGATAAAGAGATGGAGGATGATTTTGAGAAGTTTGCTTTGATGGCAAAGTTGAAAGTCGGATTGGACAGCTATTTCAATGGTCAAAAGTACTTGATGAAATAAATAATGTTGGAAATAAAATCAGAAGCAGAATCCTGGCTGAAGGAACTGAAAGCTGGTGTCCATTTTAGTCTTGAGCTTTGAAACTATCAAGAATGGTGCAACAGAAGAGTGGGAAGAGCATTCTGTTGAAAGACTGAAATAGAAAATGGAGTTACTTCAGAAGAGAAGATAGATGTTAAAGAGCCAATAGAGGAGGAGAAAGAAAATGAGTTAGCTGTTCTCAAAGCAATGAGTGAAGCTGAAGAAGCCAAGGTGGAAACTGATAAAGCTAAAGAGGAAGGAGTAATGAAATGTCATATTCAAAATGAAAAAGGAATGATAGGAGTAAAGGTCAAAGTTCAAAAGAAGATCTAAGTTGTAGTGGTATAAGGATTCAAGATCTCAAAAATCAGACATTCAAAACTGTCAATTATGAGCTTATTTCAATAATTCTCAGAGACAAGCCACTAAAGATGCCAGAAAGATAGCTGGGTTTCATGGTTTGAGAATCATCAATGTGGAATCTGTTGAAAGTGCTTTGAATGATACAGAGAGGGATAAGAGCAGCATCCATGATGTGGTATTGGGTGGAGGTTCTACTTGAGTCTCCAGGGTCCAGAAGATGCTTCATGACTCATAGTCTAATTTTTAGAACTCAACCTTCTTTTATGATTCACCCCTCATGTTGATTCTTTTTTTTTTTTTTTCCTTTTCAAGTATGATTACCAAAAAGTGAAAAGTGCTATGCTAGAGATTTTATTTATTTTCTTCCTTTGATATTCTGAAGTAGAAAAGTAACTCTTAAAAGAAAAGAGTGTACTGTAAAAAACTTTTTTCATTAGGAATAAATAGTTAAGATTTTTTTTTTTTTTTTTGTAAAATTGTGGTTTCAAATCAGAGTTATAGCTTATTTTGGTGTTTCATTATTTAATTCAGAGATGTTTTGCCTCAAACTGTTTCTTAAATTTAATAGAATAAACTTATTTGGAAACAGTTTCAGTTGAAATCAAAGGAGTATATTCTTGGCAAATACTATTTTATTGAAATACAAAAATATTCATAGTGTTATATATTTGTTTTAATAGTTAACACTGATGAGTTTGCTACAATCTACTTTAAAATTTTCTGGGCAGGATTTTGCTTTTTCAAATGTGTCTGAACTCTTGTAGTGACTTCAAACTGGCTAGTTCTTCGAAGACAAAGAAATTATCATCAATTCTTCTTATAAAAATGTTTAACTGTGCAACATCAGATATGTCCTAGAGAAAAGAAAATATAAGAATGGACTAAGTCTTCCAATTACTTGGTCACAACCAGAAAGAGTTTCTCAATATGTCTCATAACTGCTTGCCTTAATATAGTAATTTTGTCTGCTTTCCTTTCATTACCTTTATTATCAAGATGGTAAGCAAATATTTGGAAACTAGGCTTAGCAATTTCATCTTTGTTAGAAAAAGGGGACATTTTTTTATGCTTATGCTAAAGTAATTTCATGTGAACCTTCTGTCATTGCTAAGTCTTCACAACTTGCTTTTAGCAATTATATTTTGTCTTCTGTTTTCTTTCTTTTTCTTAGTCATATTTTCTTTTCGCATCTCAGACCTAAATCAAACTCCATTTTTTCTTCTATGTAAGTCTGATACTGTATTTTACACTATGTAAGTCTGATACTGTATTTTATAGTATCTATTAAGATCATGTCATCTGTTATGTGAAAAAGACACAATGCAAAACGATTAACAAAAATGTCAGCTATTTAAAATTGAATTGAGTTTGCTATAAAAATTCAATTTCCCATTGTTCACTGAATTCATGCCTACCATCACTTTCTGCGGAAAAAAACAAACAAATAGATCACATCTATATACATCGTGTCACACAAAATAAAAACACAAAACACTCACAGAAACTACTTTGAAACTTGACACCACGATGGTTCAAACAGAACTGATTGAAGTTCTTGTTATCTAATGCACCAAATTTGGCACATACACCACAGTTTGGCCATTCCTGTTCTAAGACACTATATATATATATATATATATATGTATGTATGTATATATATGTGTGTGTATATATATACACACATATATATATAATTTCATGCTGCTTTATCTGTATGAAATTTAACTTTTATAGGGGTTATAAAAATATGGTTGGTTGTATACAATGGGAACTTAAAAATGAGCCTCTAGGGCTAATCAGAGCTATGTGCTAGGTGTACTGTGGATCACTCTGACATTCTCTGGTATGTGTCCCATTATAAATGTTAATTTCAGTTGGATAAATAAATCACTGAATTGTTAAACCAATTCAAGTTGTTCTTTGAAGTTAATCACTCTTATTTCATGATCAGCTTTCTATTTTTTGATACTTCCACTTTATGATTCATTGACCTTGATTCTTTGCTTAATTCTGGAAAATCTAAAATTCCTAGTTTTAAATTTAATAATTGATATGAGAGAGAGAAGCTCTGCATCACTATTCTGTTTCAGATTTCATTGTTATATTGTAATTTCATCTATTAAATTTGTTACACATGGAAGCATATATGTTCTACATCGTATGAAATATTTCTGCAATCATTTGTAATTGTATTTATTTTTATTATGATAATCTAACAGCTGCTTAATATGACTAAATTTTTAGTCTTATAAAATGTTACTTATCATGTTTACATTATAATTCCTTAGAGTAATGACACTTCTTCCCTTCAGCATTGAAAGCATTTTAATGCAACATTAAGGCTCTTTATATCAACAATGATTTTGATCAAGATTTTTTTTTTTTTTTTAAAAAAAAAGTTTAAATTGTTAAAAATGAACCATAAATTATAAGTTCTCTGTATGTTAAAAATGTTTGATAATAAAAAAAAATATTTGCTAAAGCTTTAACAGAATTGAAAAATGTCATCAGCTTTTTTGAAAGAAACAAAAAATGTTTTAACTTTTTAAAAAAAATCGAAAAGGTTACTTTCTTATAAATTCCTTTTTTCTTTTTTTAAAACTTGGATTTTTTAAAGATTAAGTCACATTCCATTAATTTGGTATGTACAGTCCTAAAAAGGTGTGTGTGTGTGGAGGGGATACCCTTAATTTTAGCAATTCTTCAATTTTACGAAATTGATATAAGCTAAATAAAACTATAATGGCTCTTATTGAATTAAGTTATGTTGGTTATGGAATAAAATAAACATAGTTAATTTACTTAAAACAAATAATTTTTTTATCATTCCTTTTTTTTTTCAAAATTAAATGGAGAATGATCGTCTGTATTTAAATTTTGTTCAAATATATTAGTTTCAAAGATATTTGGAAAAAATTATAAAAGCCAAAAACTAGATCACTTTAAGCAAATGAATACATAGTTTTTTTCATAACATAATTTAATCAATAATTAAATATTATAAACTAATGTTTGCCTCCTTAATGCCTGTCATTTTGTGACTATAAGTTGGAATTTGTTCATATTTTGGGAACCATTTAGGTACGAAAATTGAAAATCACTAATTTTGTTTGCTTGGTTTTATTTTCATTTATTATTAAACATCATTAGTATAAAGAATTCATAAAAATTGCATTTTTTTCAATGAAAACATTTTAAATAGTTTGATTCATGTAAGTATCACAAGATTACTTATGTACACCCTTTTTCTTTTAAGTATGTGTGAAACATTCATGCATATTTACTGATAAATTTCCCTCTGTTTTAGTCTTATATCAAAATTTGATGGCAACTATTACATGTAATTTAACAGTATTGATACTGAAGTTAGAAATGCATTGAGTTTTGCTATATTGAAATGTTTATAACAAATCATGTGAATTAATTTTACTGTAGTCATTTTTTTTATTACTAACATTTACTTTATTATAAAACTTGCATGATATGTAGAGCTTGAACTTGCTTAAGTATATATTATATTTTTTTTTACATATTTTAAATTTGCTTATTTTTAGCTATGCAATTTGTTTAGTAATATAAACATTTTTTTTTTTCATCTTGCTTACTTGATATAGGAAAGTATGTGAGAGCTATACGTTGTATGTCAAACTATAATAAATATGAAAAATATTATCAACCTACATTTAAGTTTTAAATGCTGCTGTATTTGGTTAAATTTCAAAATATTTGACAGTACATCTAGGCTAAGCGTAATCTTTGCATTATTAAAAGCAATCCGTTTATAACCTTTAATATTTTTTTTTAAGTGGAACAGATCTGCACCATGTTACTGCTCTGCTGTGTTTGTAACTGATATTGGAGGAGTTAAATTGAATGATTAAGTATGGATATTTACTAAAAAAGTTGTTTGGGCATTAACATTTGAATTAAAGTAGTCAAAGAACTTGTAATGTTGCCTTTAAGTTTGTCATGTATTGTTTTACAGTGTTTAATCAAGAAATAAATTCATTTTTATATTGTTTAATTTCTATTACTTTAGTAAAATATTTCTTTGGTTTTCAAACTGGTATATATACCCTAAAAAGTACATGAATAATCTGTAGGTAGTGTTTGAAAATGCTGTAAACAGTGATTTTAATGGGGATAAGGTACCTTTATTTCTAAATTATTCATAAAAAACAATAGCTAAGATGTTATATGAAAAATGTACAAAAAAATTGAAGGAAATAGCAACTTATATTCTAATTGCAAAAATAGTGACCATACTACAGTAAGTTTTTGGCATAAAATATCAGAATAACAGTTGCATTTGTTCAAAGTTTATTATAAGTCTAAAATAGGCCTGGTTGTAAAAGTTGAGAAGAAAAATGGCTTTTTTTCACATTTTTTGTTCCATTTTGAATGTGACTTGAGTTGGAAAAACTGATTTCATTTATGTAATACTAATTTTTCATTTCAATCAAGATATAAGTTTCTGCTTATAAACTATGACAAATCTTTTAATTATTCTGTATTTAATACTGAACATAAACAATTCTAGACAACTCTTCAGGAGCCAAGTTGAGCTCCAAAAGGCATTTCATCCTGCAAAATCTTTCTAGATTTAATCATCCATGGGAAAACATAGCAACCCTTCTCTATTTTTGGCCCTTCGTCTTGTCTACCAATTTCTACCTTTTCCCATTTTTCTGATATCTGGAACACATCTAGTTTGAGTATGAATAGCAGCATTTGTCTGTTTTGCTACTGAATTTAACTGTCATTTACAATTCCAGAATGAACAAAAACATTTCTAAATTACAAATAACTTAGCACTGTATTATATTTATTTTTCTTGTGTAAATTATTTTTAGCATATCAAAAAAAGCCAAAATTTTTTTATTTTAGACTGTAAAATTTTCTTTCTTTTGGAACAAAAGAATTAACTCATTATTACTGGTTAGACACATATATGAGCAGTGCCATATCCAAGAAAATTATTATAGAAATGAAAAGAGGAAATCCTAGAGTTAAAAGGGGACATGCGATTCAGTTTAAGTATTTACCAATAATAAAAGATAAATCAATCAGTAATGACTATATCAAATGTTGTTAAATTTAAAATATTTTAACTGTTGAGGGGTTTTGATATGGAAAAGAAAGAAAAACTTATTTAGAAATTCTGTATTTTAGGGTATTCCATTTTTTTAATTGTGATCAAGAGGTACATTGTAGAGAAAGTTTGAGAACCATTGAAATTCATAATTCTGTTTTTTTTTGTCCTGTAATTTTCTAAACTTTATGAAAGTGCTCATCATGAGCATTTATTTGGCAGCCCATAATACCAGGAATAGCTTCAAGTCTGAGTTTAGCCTGCTGTATGAAGCATCAATCATGTGTTGGGACAATTTGATTTCATGTCTTGCCAAATGTTTGTGGTATGGAACAACTGAATAAGATTTAGGTACTTGCTGAGTTTCAAACATGCAGGAATTTTTTGCATTTGACTTATATCAATGCCAGACAGTGGAGTAAAGGTAAATCTTGGAAAATTTAGTTCCTTCTAGCAGATGCTCACATATCATTTTTTAAAGATTGTATTTAATGTTATTGTCATATATAAATATGTTTGTAATAGTAACAATTTAAGTAGAATTTGTATGGATAAAAATATTTTAAGTGTTGCTTCTATCATTTAGTTTTGAGATGGATAAAATTTTGCTTTGAGTGTTTTAATGAAAAATAAGAAGTAGATTCAATTTTTTTTATTTATTAAATTTAAGATTTAATTCATTAAATTTCAGTTTAAGAAATTTATTAAAGTATGTAGAACACACACATATTAAAAGTAGTAGTGAAAAGCTATTTTTTTTTCATTTTTATGTATTGAATCCAACAGTTTTAATGTCAATTAGAAAATTGTATCTTAAAATGTCAGTTTGCTGTTTTAATATTGAGAAATAACTATATGGTTACATAAATAATGTTTCTTGTAATGTCTAAAGAATGTTGTATTAATGTAACAATACAACTCTCTTTTGAACTTTCAATGTTAATTAATGAATTATAATTGTGATTTACTTATTGTGCAAAAATATTTTTTTAAAAAATAGATTAAATATATTATTTAAAAAAGATGTTTGAAGATGTGTAACATGTTTTGTAAGATGTGTAAAATTTTTGTTGTTTTACTTGAAGATTTCAAGTAATTAGATAGAGGACTTTTTTTGTATTTGTATTTGGCTGTATACTGAGGATTTTATAAATTTATATTTGTTTGAGAAATGTATGTGATATTGTTATAAAAATTCAATATTAAGTAAAATATTAAAATACATAGCTAGTATTTTATTAATAGTACCATGTTTTTTCATTAAAATTTAATGTTACATTAGTAATTATTATATAAGTTAGGGATAGTATTATATTATAGTTAAATATACTTATTACAGCTTTGAAATGTTCTATTTTCATTTTTAAATTTAATTTTTATACCTGTTTATATTTGTTTGTGAACTATGTGTTAATCATTGTGTTCATAAATGCACTGATAATGCAAATAGTTAAATAGTAATAGACAGGCTTAATTAAAAGAAATTTTTACAAAAAAAAAAAAAAAAAAAATGCTTATTAGGTTGTGTGATGATACTCTTAAAAATATCAAATGGTGTGTTCAGGAAGGTGCTATTTGTTATTATTTTAAACCTGATTAGATTTTTTTACGTAAAAGAATGTTTTTTTTTATTATGAACATAAATATAGTGTGTCAAAGAATTTTTAAGACTAGTGCTAGAGATCACAGCCTACAGTTGTGTGCCACATGTGTTATCAAACATGCATAGTAAATCTCGATCATGTGCTGGTGCACTTAAAGTTCTGAGCATTATTTAGTTCAATTCAAATTATACAATCATTCATTTGAGAAGTATAAGATTTTTATATTTAATTATTAAGATGGAACAAGATGCTGTGATTAAATATAATGAAAAACTTAATAAAAGTACTTTCAGAAATATACAAATTGATGAAACGAGCTTAAGGTGATTTGTGTTTAAGTAGAACAAAAGTTTTTGGACAGAAGAAAATATCTAGAAAATGATGTACCAAAAGACCGAGTTCATGTAAGTCACCTGAGATATTCAAACAGTGCATGATATTGTGGCAAATAATATCTGTACATCATTTAGAGTGATGAAAGAGTTTTCAAATACAACAAAGAAATGTCTGCTAAATTTGTTCCACATACTTAACCAATGAAAAAATCATTGAGATGTGCACATTGCAGAGACATCATTTTAACTTCTGAAAATGATCCAAACTTCTGGAACTCAAAAGGTTACAAGTAATGAAACATGGTGTTTTCAATGTAATCCTAAGACAAGTAGACAAGGTGCATATTGGAAATTAAAAAGCTTGCAACACAAGCCTAATAACAAAGTTCCATCCAAAATAAAACAATGCTTGTTACATTGTCTGAAAGATAGGATATTTTCTTTAAAGTATCAGTTCCACCAGTTAAAATATTACTGGTGAGTATTATTTAAATGCTTTGTGAAACATCTGATATTGGAATAAAATCAGTTGGAGTTCATTCTTTGATACAGCATTCACTCACAAACCACTTATTGTTTGTAGATTTATGGCATGAAATGGCCTTTGTATTGAATTATCCAAAGTATTCATTCAATTTAGCATCCTGTGATTTTTTTTTTATTCCCAAAACTTAAACTGAAGTTAAAAGAGTGTTATTTTGACCGTATACAAACAGCTACATGCAGCATGCTTTTGAAGCAATCTCACAAAGTGAACTGGAATGAACATTCAAATTATTAAATCTCTGTAAAAAGTGCATTGAAATTGGAAGGTGTTTTTTTTTTTTTTTTTTTTTGAATAAATAAAACACAAAAATAATAGTTTCTAATCTATTTTTTTTTACAGACCCATTTAAAAAAATTCTTTTGTGCTCTGTATATGTTACATAAATTCCATTGAAATATACACATGAATAAAATATACACATGAGTTACATAAATTCCATTGAGTTTTAAGGGACCTGAAATTTCTGTGTTTATTCAGTTTCATAAAACCACTGACGACTTTTTATTTTTCTTTTCAATTGGTAGTTTGCATATCTTGCCTTTTTAATAAATGCAAGCATATATATCGAAAACACACAAATATTGAATTAATTTTTAAAAATATTAAACATCACTTATAGTAAGATAATAAGTTTAATAAAGGTTGGATATTTATATTTAAAAAGCAGAATGTCTTAATGAAGTAGGAGAAATTTGGATTTAAATAAACATAGGACTTGAGAAAAAATATTTTTAAAACTGTGTATTATTTAAGAATAAAATTAATTTTATGTATAGACGCATTATTATAAGTAGTAAGGAAAAATATTTTTAGTAAGCAATAAAGGTGAAATACTTATATTCAAAAGATAGTCACTCTAAAAACTTTACCTTAAACAAACTGATTAAGGTATTTAACCTGACAATTATGGATAAAATGTGAGCTCAATGAAAAATTAAAATATTTTAGTTCTTGGAAGAAGATTATAATTTGTTTTTTAGGTGAGGGCTGTGATAATGCTGCCACTAAAAAAATGACCTTAAATAATTTGGAGATCTTACAGAATTGCATAGTAACTAACTGTATTGTTCATTGCATCTTTTTCCTGTCTTGGTGTTATAATCTAAGCTTTGTCTTCCCACTTATAAAAAAAATTGTTAATTGTTGGGAGCTTTCATGTAAACAATGAAAAAAATTTGCAATACAGTTTGAGATGTCTTCTTAAATTTCAGTTCATCAGTAAAATAAATAACTCTCTGAAGTTCGTACTCTAAAGAAATTGAAAATACTCCCCCCCCCCGTTAGTCAGGGTTTTGTGTGTGTGTATGAGAGAGATATCAGAAAGTGTTGCATGAGAATTAACGATTCATTGAGGCATGAGCTCTAATCAAACTTATTGTGGTATTTTGTCTAAGAAATAAAAGGGATGTACCATCTGTGGTTTTAAATAATATGGCTATCTCTGTTTTCCTTTTCCTTTAATAATGCTGACAGTCTAATGATTTCAGATTAGCAAACCAGATACTATGCTTTTTATTGTGTAAGCCGATACATACATATATTAATATGTGTATAAGTTTTAGCACTAAGTCATATCCATTTGGTATGATGAAATTTGAGGTTTCATCGTCAGTCATTCTTTTGACTTGTGTCACATTCTGGCTGTGTTATTATTGATTTTTATACTCTGCAAAAAAAAAAAAACCACACACACAGTCATTAAGAATAATGAATGTTTTATTTTATTTAATCATTCTAGAGCAGTCTATGCAATTCTGTTTCCAAGCCAGACAGAAGTACAGAGGGCAAGGTTGCATGACTGATATAGCAGGTGTTCTCAAAGAAAAAAAAGAGTTTAGATTGTACAGACCACTTTTATATCCTGGAAGAAAACGAGATTTCTCCAAAATAATTTTGTTTAGTCAGCAGTTAAAAAGGTGTGGGAGGTGTTTTAACACTTGGCAATCCAAATTAGAAATTAGTATATTTAAAAGTGGCAGAAAAGGTTTGGTGTTAAGAAATTGAATGAAAGGAAAGATGATAAAGTGATTTATCATTATCAAACACACACACAATCATTTGTTGAAATTGAAATAAAATGTGAAATGAATATTTTTAAAATCAAAAAAGAAATATAAGATTTGTTATATTTTTATGGCAGTTAATATTTTGTGGATGTATAATCACCTTTTAAAATGTAATAAGGCTTATTGTACAGATGCAAATGCAGTATATTGGAAATATATATATTTTTTAAGTGAGTATGTAAAGGTAAAGCTGGCCTATATGTGTAAATTAAAATGGATGATTATAAATAGATTTGTATTAACTGATATGAAGTAGCATTAGCATAATGTAATCCTCTTAAGAAAACAAGAGGAACATGTGCCATTATTTCTACTTTGGCCTTTAAATTCTTTGGAGGTGAATGCTTATTGTTATGAATTAAGATTGTTGTACAGTTGGAGCTAATAATGGGTCAAAAGACTTGAAACTTGATTTAATTTTAAGATAAGTCACACATATGTAGTTTTAGTATCTTTCTTTTAATTTAAAACTTGTTTTATAAAAGAGAAAAGCCGAGAGGGATTTTTTTTAATGATAATTATCCTATAATTTAACAGAATTCCTTCTGTTAAAGTGGCTTTATTAATTATGTTAGTGGATTTTAAAAGAACTTGATCGGTGTAGCTGCATTGACATCAAATTGAACGCAAAACTACGTTAATTAATAAAACTAAGTTGAATTTTACTTATTTGTTAAGTATTATGTTAATTAAGGGGAAAAGTTAGGAAAATTATACTATTTTGAGTGGTGTTCTTTCAACTGTCTTTATAATTTTGATTTTTTTTTGTTTTATTTATTAAATATTGTAGCTTAAAGTCTACCACATGTGAAAAACTTTTACTGAGAATAGTTATTTTAAAAAAATATGTGCAACATTTTGTCTCTTTTTGGTTGAAGCCTTTTTGAATTCGTGATTGTGTTTTTGTTCATAGAGGAAGTTCAAATTCTTTTGATGAAAACTAACCATAGCATGGTTGATATATGAAAACTTTGACCTTACATCTACCATTTTTGTTATTACAAATACTCAAATATATTGAACACAATTCATTTTTCAGTTTCTAATATTTTTGTTAATTTCAGCTATTGAAAAACTAGTGTAATTCTGACCGTATCTTTAAATTTTCCACCAAATGTTTATTTCTTTGATGTTACATAAAATGTAAAGATTATATTTATGAAAAGAAAATTTTTTTTCCAGGTACACCATATAACTGATGTCTGCTGGGATAAATGCATTGATAAGCCTGGTTCAAAGTTAGATGGTAAAACACAAGCTTGCATGATAAATTGTGTGGAAAGATTTATAGATGCTTCTTTAATACTTACCAACCGTTTTGCTCACTTGCTTCAAGGCTCAAGATCATGAAAATTCAGAAATCACTTCCCATAGAATTAATACTCAATAATATTTTCAAGTTCCAGAGGAGTTTTTTAGATAGTACATTCAGCTTGCTGCATCGATATGTAGATCCCTGTGTAACTGGAATGTAAATAAATGCCACTCATAATTATTTTTAAGAACATATTATATCTATACAAAAAGTTCTTAAGTATGTGTATTATGCAATAAATATGTAAATAACAATAAAAATTGTTTTGCAAAAATAGATGATTGGTAATTGAATTTAACTCAACATAATAGTTAATGCTAGTTTGTAAATTCCTTTTTCTCTATGTTGAATGAAAGACTGTTGATAAAAATATGCAAGTTCTATCACAAATTATATATAATTTAAAGAAAATTGTCGTATAACTGTTTAATTAACAAAACTAATATGAGAAAGACAAAGACATAGTTTTATATTGAAAAGTTAAACACTGTTTAAATGTGCCATTTCTTTTTTGTCATTTATTATTGTGAAAGAAGAAATAGGGATAAAACAAGTAATACTGTTCAACAGTAAATAAATTTTGTAAATGTGCACTGATAATTTTCTTTAAAAATTTTTAACAATAGTTACTAACTTTGTTTTCACTGCATTGAGTAATTGCAGTAATACCTTTTATGCTGATACTTTGTTCTATGAAAACAGCATGTAAATGGATACATGAATGACATGAAAATGTTCCCCTTGTTTGATTTTTTTATCATCCTCATATAACTGCCAAGAGATTAATATGATTACAAAACTAATGATGGAATCCTCAAATTTGTGTTGTCTCATAACACTTCTCTATTGGATCTGTTTATTCAGAGTGCTTCAAAATTAATCTGAATAAATGGAGGTATTACATTTTTAGAAATTTAATTAAGTGGTATAATCATGGAGAACTTTGCTTTTTGAGTTTCTTTTTTTAAGTTGCAGTGCATGAATTCTTGGAAGCCAAAGAGTTAAACCGTAAAAAATAGCAATCAAAATGTTATGATTTTAACTAAAATTTGATTTATGGACTTATAGTATGATCATAATACCATTATGAAAAATATAATAGTATACAATCAATATTTCATGATGTTCATTATATTATTCAGTCATTTCTCTTTTATGTTAGTAGAATATGTTTCAAACTGTCTTAGGACTATAGTGAAGAACAAGATTCAAATTCAGGTTGCTTGATCATCTAAAAAATTCTCAGTATAAGTTATATGCTTGTAACTCACGACTCTTCGTTTATCATATTGCATTTTCAAAATCTGGAGATAAAAGCAACAATGAAATTATTGCTTATAATTCATGAAGATAAAATCAGCTGAACAGTATGCATAAAAACTTATATACTGAACTTATTCTATGTTTGAGAAAAATATACTTCCATTATATACTTTAGTGAAAACAGAGTAATATATTTCTCGTGGGTAAAAAAAATGTCCCCCCCCTTATTCTTTATTTCTATATTAATATAGTTCTTAAGTATTCTTAATCATTTTCTTATTAATATAAGATAATTAGTCGTTTGGTTTTTATACCATGACAACCTAACATATATATAGTCTTGGTGATGGTCAATTCGAGCCTCGGATTCATATCCATGCGGAATTTTGGGATTACAATGCATTAAACAGAATTAAGTTCTCATTTAAGCCAGAAGAATGAAGTACCAGCTGAGTTTACCTCGTCGTGAGCAACGGCTATAATTTACGAGGATCGTATTTTAAAAATTAAAATTTACACTCTCATCTTAATATATAAAAAATTCTATAGTTTTAGATTGTTCCATAATTAGTTAATTTACCGTCAAAATTAGGGCCCAAGGCGAAAAAGGCATGGGAATGCAGCATATGAGGACTGCTGAAATGTTGGAGGGAAAAAGTGATTAGAGACCAGGTTGCGATTGGTCGACACGGAAGCAAGCTAACAAAGCCCAAACATTAACGTATGCGGGTCTACACATCAGAGTCAAAATAGAATGCTTCAACACTAGATTTTTTTTGTTGTCCGTGTTAGTTTGAGAGGTTTTTTTAAATGCGAAGAAAGTGTTATTTTAATTGAAATTAATACAAAGTGCCGTACTGCATGCCAGGTGTTGCGAGATTGGTTCAAAATTACGAGATCTTCTGTCAGTAGATCTCGAATGACGTTAATTCTAACCAACTTCAATTTTCGGTTTTTGTTTAAGAAATTCTTTAGCAGGTTCAAAAAGCTTGTAAAACAAGTAATACCCGTTTTGTGTTAACAAATTTATATCAAAATGATCTAGTTGTATAAAAGATTTTTGCGATTGCTAAATTGAATTAATGCTTATGTGTTGACGCTGAGCCAGATTAGCATCGTTTTAGAATAAAGCTTATGGCAAAATATAAATGGTTTATAATTTATCTTTAGAAAAAGCTAAAGAGGAAGAAATATTTATAAGAAATAATCGAGTACTTTGAAATGTGATAACTTTCAAAATATATCAACTAAAACTAATTTCAAATTCAAACATTATTACAATTGCAAATTATTTTAGAAGAAACACTTCAAGGGTTTGTTTTTTAAGTTTGCAGTGTTTTTAAATATGACTACTGCAGTAATATTGTTCCTATTTCGCGCATGCGCGTTGGAAACCTATACCTGTTTATTTACAGATGCCGGTACTGAAGCATTTTTTCGTGTTTACGTTTTGTGTGTATTTAAAATGTCTAGAGATATTGAGGAACATAGTGTAGGACCATCTTTCATTACTGAAGTCTTAATGCTGAAAATTTGAGAAAATAAACGCTTTACGATTTCTTCTTTTTCTAATAAATCTCAAATTTCAAGGAATGTTCTTTATGAGTCAGCGGCAGATTTCTATGATGATTGAATTTGAAAGATGGTTGTATTTTATAAGTTCCATAATATTGGTGGTAATTATGTTGAAAAGTAGAGTGAGCTACAGGCTTTCTCTTATAAAAGTAAAATAGTAGAAAAAAATAGCTCTTATTATTTTTAATATTAAAACGGTTGATAAAAAACACGTCTCGTCAGAATATAATATAAAAAGACAAATCCTGGAGACCAACGATTTATGAAATCTTCGGTATGTCATGTTGTGTGTAAGATAATTTTCAAGTAATAGGTTCTAATATATATATTCTTATGACGTACGCTTAGTTAGTTTAGCACTCAAAAGTCTTTTTGACAAAGCTAATTTTAGTTGTATCATGTTCTACCGACTAATTAAATTATTTTTGCTCTTGTAATTAATGCCACAAAAATTCTTTAATGATAACAGAGGAAATTTTTATTCTTATTTTATTATTAGTTAAGTAATAAAACGCAAATAGGTAACGTGTATAGCAAATTGGTGTTCATATGTAAGAATCAAAAATCTTTTGACAAAGAATTTTGTTTCTTACATATGAATAATGTATTAACTGATAAACTATGGTTTCATTTATTACTAACATTTGTTGGAAAACCTTTAACTTTCAAAATACTTCACTTCCCTTAAGTATGGAGTATATTAACTGGTTTATCGTATGTATAGCTGTGTGTGTGTGTAGCTTTTCATTCTCGGTTTAATGCGTAGTACGTAGTGTAGTCTTTTCTGAGTACCTCGCCCTGTGGGGGTTTTAAACTCGAATCAGTGTACAAATTTTAGGCAGATCAGATTCCTCGTGTCCAGTGTAATTAAGAGTAGCTGAAAAATTTTGAGCCAGAGCTTGAGAGCGAAAAAGGTTGTATGATACTCG
Organism: Nephila pilipes; assembly: GCA_019974015.1. NCBI lineage: Eukaryota > Metazoa > Arthropoda > Arachnida > Araneae > Nephilidae > Nephila > Nephila pilipes. Next base: position 233,776 of record BMAW01086594.1, read on the forward strand.
TGAGGTCTTGGTAATTGTTTGAGAGAGTCTGATGAGTGCTTGCTTTGTGATTGGTTGTTGTAGGAGGGACGGAGAGGAACTTGAGTTCTGATTGGTCGCGGGCGTTCTCGTTGGTTCGTATTTTGCTTGACTGAGAAATCTAGAAGAAATCTTACTTGTTAGGTCCGGAATTTAGTGTATTTTCTTTAAGGTAGGACAGATGCAATTCTTTGGATGGAAAATATTCAGCTTGTCTATTTTATCTTCAGTATTTCTTATTTTCTTGCATGCTTCGAGGAGTTCAGGGAATTACCGGAAAAGGTCTTGGATTTCTTTCATGGCGTCTAAAATACTAAAGTTGTCTTGGTCGTCTCTCTTTATTGTTTCGGACAATTTCTCGTTTTTGAAGTATCTGTAATGGTTTTTTCTTGGTTTTCTTGGGTATTTTTAAGTGGGTCGCAGATTTTGGGGAAAGAAAATGTATCGCCTATTGGTTTGGAGGTGAATAATTTATTTCTATTTTTCGTTATTACCTTGTTTTTGCCTTTGTTCGGTTTTGGAAAACTTGGGTATCCTTCCCAGGAAGCGATGTGACCAGTTTATTTACAATTTTTCAGGTTGGTCAGTTTACAGTTTTTCAGGTTCTTTCTTTAATGGTACAGTCTCATGTTATGTGGTTTTTACCGCAATTTAGGCTTCTTAGAGTGATGCTACAGTTATATGAGAAGGGCCGCGGTGGCCTAGTGGTTAAGGCATCATACTTGCTGCCGGCGGTTTCATTGAGTCGTGGGTTCAGGCCTTGATGCCACCAAAGACTCGCCGTGTAGCCGGGGCTCATGCACGTTAAATCTGTCTGGGCCCAAAGCCCTTTTGTTGGCGGGGTGTGGAAGTTAGGAGAGGGGGTGCCAGCTCATGTGTCGTCCTCGTCATTTGACCGAGACTCGAAATTACGAGGTCCGTCGCCAATAGCCCTCGTGTTGCTTCTAGTGCGACATTAATAAACCAAACCAAGCAGTTATTTGAGGAGTGATGGAAGAAGTTGGATCTATAACATTGTGTTGCATTCTTCTTTCTTTTATATTATACTATTTCTATTTCATGTAGAGGCATTTTTTGATATTGTAAATTTCTTCATAATTTTCTTGGTGGGTTATTTCAAGAACACAAATTGGTAATGGCTTTTCGGTTTTGAATTGTCGTAATTGAGCAACTTTTTCAATTTGAAAACCCAAGTTTTCAATATCTATCTTGATTTCATCTACATCAGTGGATGCTGGAAGGCCTTTAAAAATTACTTTAAGAGACTTCCTTGAAGGAGGGTTGATTATATAGTAATCAATTTTATCTTCTTTGATAAAGGAAGCGTCTGCTCTATGACTACCTCTGCAGCTAGGGTAAAGTTTAATGAAGTCACGTGCTAGCACTGCTTCAGTATTAGGGGCTATTCGATTTACTTGTAGTATTAAGTAATTTTGCGTCATGCGCATCATTACAGGTGGGATTTTGCTTTTTTTTTCTTGTTTTGACGGAGGATCTTGAATTTCGCCTGTTTCTTTAGTGAGAGCTTCAAATAGGTTTGAGATGGGTAGTGCGGAGTTATTTTCTTTTCTTGGTTGTTTTGAACTTTTAGTAGGTGACTTGAAACCTTTTTCAGAAGCTTTAATCTTGATACCTGCGTAATGGGGTGGGGGTTGTCTGAGTAGTAAGGGTTAAGAGCGGAGAATTCGAAATCGAGAGTGTCAAGATGACTCGCATTGATTAGGACACGGAGTTTTCTTTAACTCCTCTGCAATGTCGTTTTCCTGACGGAGGAATTCAACTATTTTATTCTGGTTTTCCCCATAGGGTACTGCATTAATCCTAACCATTTTATTTCTCATGGCATTATAGTAGTGATAGTACTTTCTAGCTTCCAGAAATTTTTCTTCTAACCTCGTTTTAATGAGGAATGTGTAAAGGACAGTTTTAGTTGAAATTAGCCTCGATGGCTGCACAAGTCAGCCAAAATTGTGGCTTGTTGTTAGAATAAAATAAGTAATCCTAATAATTAATTAATTATATAATTTAAAAATAGCATTATAAAATATTACTGATACACCATATAACTTAAAACAATATTTATTAATTTTTTAACTTTATTCATTTATATTTCTGTATTTTGTATATTAATATTTTTGTTTAAATTGTGATCATACTTTAACTGTAAAACAAACTGGGATCATTGAAAAACCGTTGTAATTTGAATCACTTTGATTGTAGCTTTCTGAATATAATGTTGTGTATCTGAAATCATCGCAAAAACAAATTCCATAATGATCCGCAACTGGTGAATAAGAAATCTCAATTTCTTTTTTCTACATAACGCAACCTAAATTTATGAACTTTGTCCGAAATATCTGGTTGGCCAAGAGAACGCATCTTTCGGAGAAGTTGACTAGGTAACATGTCACCCAATTCTAGTCCCGTTAAAAGTCTCTTAATGCGAACATTTTCGCTTTCTTGGAATGTTTTCAAAAGTCTTTCCTTGGCAGCTGAATACTTCTCTCTGTTTTCTGGATCATTTATAATATCCCAGATATTCTCCAAGGATCGGGGTTTCAGTTGAGACACTAAATAATTGAATTTCGTTTCTTCAGATGATATTCTGCTGATTTGGAACTGTACTTCCACCTGAAAAAACCAAATTTTAGGCTTGTTTGTCCAGAATGGAGGTATTTTAATGCTGGTTGCACCAGCTTCCAATTCCTCCGATTTTACCTTAGTATCAGTCATTCTGAGTCCAAAATCCGATCAACGGTTTCGCGAAGTCTGGGTCACCAATTATTCTTTCCTATCGGTCACGATTTTTTGTGATTTCAGATAGTAGAATAGTCAGACTTAAATAAATTTAGGTTGCGTTATGTAGAAAAAAGAAATTGAGTTTTCTTATTCACCAGTTGCGGATCATTATGGAATTTATTCCATTATGATCCGAATTCCTGCGATGATTTCAGAAATGATGAGTGATTCCTGCGATGCAGATGAATGATTCCTGCGATGATTTCAGAAATGCATCCTCATTCTGTATATTTTGGTCATCAGTGTCATCTTGTTCCGTTTCCATGGTATCCAGTTCTTCGACCAGATTATTTTCTGAGTCAATAGATTCCATTTGGTCAGTTTGTTCAGATTTTTTTCCTACGAGTTGGTTGCTTGGTACGGGCCATAGCCTTAGAATTTTTACGTTTATCGGAACGAAAATCTACCTTTGGTGTCATTTATTCGACATAATAGTCCAATACATTTAAAAGAAAAACATCCCTGCATCATAACATATCTTTTACCATGTTTTACTAAGGAAACAAAATATCGTGGATTGTTTTTTTCATCTTTCGAACGACTTATGTACTCAATATCATTTGATGAAACGTCGCCAATTGCCCACGTGTTGATTCTAAGTGCAATGTCAATAAAAGAACAAAACCACTGATGAAGATAAATCATACTTTCATTTTATTGAAAAGTTCTTTACTCAATTTCTTTTTAATTTTGAATGAATTTTAGTTTCTCGTTCGGGTTTCTTGATTTTTGTAGATACCACTGGTTTTTGCCTGGGATACAACCAAAAAATCCAGCATCCCTTAAACGATGTTCATGACCCCGAGGCCCCCTAGTGGTCTTTTTCTTTCCCATGGGGTTTGCTGTCTTTGGTAAATACGGGATACCCTAGCGATCCTTTTCTATTATGGATCCTCCTTCTTGTCTTTTTTTTCAGTTTTTTCAAACGTCCCGATCACAGTTTCATCTTGTTTGGCGTAGCATTGTCACATCTGGCACTTGCGCCAATAAACTTCACTTTCACTCGCCTTTAAATGGCGCTTTACAAGAGAAGCATTTGCATTTAAATATTTAGCTTGATTAAATTGATAGTTATTTGATTTGCTGTTTTATGTGGATCCATAACTGAAGGTTCTTAAAATCATTCTATCAATTTGATTCGAAGTTTTTTAGGTCGATCTTATCTTGGTTTATTAGAAAAATTACCTTGTTGTATAAAATTGCTATTTCACATTATTTGACGTGAACGCCCAAATTTTCAAGCAAAGTCACTTTAAGAGATTCCTTTTTTTTTCAATCCATTTGCAGATTTCAAATATCATTGGAGCATTCTTGACACTTCTTGATCTTCCTTTAAACACTAAATAATAAGTTAAAATAAAAAGTTGATAGTAAAAAATTAAAAAAAAAAAATCACTTTCTTATGAATTAATAAATCTTGTCATATCACTTTTTTTCGAAGATCTTGAAGTATTTGAAATAAATATATAAAATTCGCAGACTTTTCAATACAAGCCAAAGAAGTAATTTGCATGTGGCAAAATAATCCAAAACTTCTAATGAAAAATAACGGACCTGAGCTGCACATGATATTTGTGTTGTCAAAAGATTCTTGAGTACTTCAATAGTTAATAAACTTTTTAGAGAATTCCAGATTTTCTTAAAGATAACTCTTACTAATACTTTCCCCTATATAGTCGATCCTATAATTACTAATTTAATTTTCAGAAAGTAAGAACTAGAAGAAAGAGATTCTAAATTCCTACTCAGAGGGATATTTCTTACGGTGCGCCATTTTTACTAATGCGTAGTTGGAGAAATTACCAAAAGCAATTGCTTGTTACTCGCGATCTATTGAGATAAATCGAATGTGTTACACACCCTTCAATACAACTTATTTCTCGGCTTTCCAATGGCTTATAACTCTATGGATGCTAATAGCTGTTAACACTAAGAAAAAGCTACAGCTGTTCTGTCCGCCTCACAGCCGGCAATGTAATAGTGCACTTGAAATGTGCGTCAAGCTGCCAGCCGTCTGTGTAAGTCATTGGGTTAAATTATTGATATTTACTTTGATTTTATGATATGCTGACATTGATTTGTTTACATTTTCTGTTTACTATATATTCACAAAGTTACTCAATAATAAACTATTTAATTATAGTAAGCATTCCGCGCGGGTCAGCATTATCACCCTTTAAGTTGAACAATCACGTTATACGTAGCCTTTCAGTGAAAGAGACGCCTTTCAGTATAAATGGGTGTTCTAGTTTTATTTTTTATTGTATTTTTCTTTTATTATCTGTGTGACGGCTTAAAGTAAATACGCAACTGTTTTTTTCTTTATTGAAATAAAATACACAGTATCGGACATCATTGGTTATCTAACAGGTCAATTGAAAAGTCCTCGGCCTGACACATAGATGACGCTACTAGAATTAAATCCATATGTGTTTTAGTTAGCCCTAACCCTTAAAAGATGCGTGTATAAATTTGACAGTTGTCGGATCATTAGTTTGTGAATTATAGCATTTTGAGTGAAGCAACTTTTGTTATTGTGAAAAAAATGGATAAAAAGGAGTTTCGTGTGTTGATAAAATATTGCTATTTGAAGGGAAAAAATACAGTTGAAGCAAAAACTTGGCTTGATGCCGAGTTTCCGGACACTGCCGCAGGAAAATCAATCATCAAGGATTGGTATGCTATGTTTAGACGTGGTGAAATGAGCACCGAAGACGGTGAATGCAGTGGACACCCAAAAGATGTTGTTACCGACGAAAACATTAAAAAAATCCACAAAATGATTTTGAATGACGGTCAATTGAAATTGAATGAAATAGCAGACACTCTAAAGATATCAACTGAACGTGTACATCATATCATTCACGAATATTTGGGTATGAGAAAGCTCTGTGCAAAGTGGGTGCCGCGCGAGCTCACTTTT
>BMAW01086594.1:239525-254012 GCA_019974015.1 Nephila pilipes
TAATAAACCCGAGTTTTTGCGTCGATATGTGACAATGGATGAAACATGGCTCCATCATTTCACTCTGAAGTCCAATCGACAGTCATCCGAGTGGACTGCACACGATGAACCCGCTCCAAAGCGTGGGAAAACGCAACAGTCGGCTGGCAAGGTTATGGCGTCTGTATTTTGGGATGCGCATGGAATAATTTTCATTGACTACCTTGAAAAAGGAAGGACCATCAACAGAGACTATTACATAGCGTTATTGGACCGTTTGAAGGACGAAATCGCCGAAAAACGGCCACATTTGAAGAAAAAGAAAGTGCTGCTTCACCAAGACAATGCACCGTGTCACAAGTCAGTAAAAACGATGGCAAAAATCCATGAATTGGGCTTCGAATTGCTTCCTCGTCCACCGTATTCTTCAGATCTGGCCCCCAGCGACTATTTCCTGTTCTCAGATCTCAAGAGAATGCTCGCTGGGAAGAAATTTTCGTCGAATGAAGAGGTGATCGCCGAAACTGAGGCCTATTTTGAAGCAAAGGACAAATCGTACTACAAAAATGGTATCGAAAAGTTGGAGGGTCGCTATAATCAGTGTATCACCCTTGAAGGGAATTATGTTAAATAAAAATAATTAATTTTGCCAAAAAATATGTTTTAATATGGTAGACCGGGGACTTTTCAATTGACCTGTTATATAGTTTTAAAAAAATTATTACCAACGGTACAGTTCTCCTAAGAAATATCCCATGGAGATCATGGTGAAAGAAATCGATGCTAACATTACAAACTGGCTGGATTCGGAATATATAGATATAAAACGGTATTAATGAGGTACTAAAAACTTTTTATAACTGTCTGAACATTGCAACCCCCATCCATCTTTACGCAGGAAATACAACAAAACAAATAATAATAAAAATATACAAAATAATTTAAAATTAATACTGTACTACATTAATATTTGGTCACATTTCTTTCAGCCGCTATCAAACTTTTATATGTCTTGGCAAACTTTCTGTGTACTGCCTCACAAAATTTTTAATCTGGGATTGTGATGCAATACATTTATCTGGTTTTCTATTAATTGTCGTTTAATTGTTATTGTTTTTTTGGCAAATTTGCACTTTATGATTTCACTGAAATTTTCAATCACATTCATGTTCTCAGAATCACATGGCCAGGGTAAAATTGGAATATTATTCGATACTACTAAGAAGGTTGTAATACTTCTTGGACTCTGGCATGGCGCTAAGTCATGTATAGAAACAAAATCTCCACCATCTGAGAACCATTCTCGAAGCTGGAGCATCAGGCGATATCACGATACTTCTCTCTATTAGTTTCGCCTCATGGTTCCTTGAGCGATGTGAATCCGCATCAGGCGATTTCACAATTCTTCTCTATTGATCTTGCCTTATGGTTCCTTGAGTGATGGGAATCCATCCAACTCCCTTGAAACAGATTAACTTTGAAGGGATGCTTTCCCACATCGTAACTTTGAAGGGATGCTTTGACGGATACCCTTTCGACGATGTAATCAGGATGAAAATTTTCCCCAATGCGCCACCCAGCAAAGGTGCTTAAATCTGCTATCCTTTCAGACGTGGATTCGCTTGAGAAAAAAAGTTAAAATTTACTGCGTAAAAATGTTAATGCTTAGCAAAGGAGTCAAAAACTCAATAACTTACTCTGTTTCAATCCTCAATCATCATATAGTGGTGCTCTAGAACCCAGGCTAGACGTTTTATCTTCATTTCTTCAGTAAGTTTTGATATTTATACAAGACATTGCTCTGGCAATTTTTCTTCTGCTTCTTTTCCCTAAATAACAAACCCAGTTTCTTGAATCAATTGGGTTAATCTTGTAGTACTCCCCCCTTCCATCTTTCAAACAAAGTTTCCTAATAGGAACGAGGTGTTTATACCCTCTTCCTGATTTATTAACTTTTCGTTTTGGAGAAAAGGCATCATTTTTTTTAAAAATCCAAATCAACCTTTATTTTGTTAACACTTGATATGGAAACACCTGGAATGTTTGCTATCTTCCTTTAGTAAAGTTCCTAGTTATCTGTCTTCAAGACAAGCGTTTTCATCTCAGAATTTTTCCTTGGAGAGAGATCTGCACCTCGACTCATAACAGCAGAACAATAAAAAGAGAATATTCCTGGGAAAAGTAAAATTTCTCGTAAGGAAAGTCTCTAATTGGCGATTTGTTAAAGTGAGAATCTGATAAGAATCTAGATCTGGCTTTCGGGACGATTAATATTTCGTTCTTCGATCCATCTGGCCTAAATCCTATTAATCTAAGTTCATTTCATCAGCGATATGACGGTAAGAGCAACCAGTTGTATGTAAGCCTACGATTTGATTCATCTTAAAGTCATCCGATTGCCGGAAGAGCCTTAGGTGTTTCTGTCCAGACATCTATATTTCACGCGTGTCTTCTGGGATATAGAACTTTTTGAAATTCTAGATTCCCTTGACGACGGATAGTTGCGATTATTGGATCACCCGTCTTTTTCTTCTATTTAATTCCTCGTTGTAACTATGTGACCGACATGATCAGATCATGTTTAAAACTTGCTTAGTTGCGTATTCTCCGAAAAATTACAAACGATCGTGGGTAAAATTAAGAGAATTTGCTCATTATGTCGAATTTCTGAAAAACTAATGGACAGATTTTAATGAAATATGATATACCTTTTTTAGCAGAGAAAGAGGTGCGCAATCCAGAAGTCATTTTATGTACGCATGATTATCAATAAAGGTTATAGAGTAAGGATGTCCGAAATCCGCGTTGTGATATCGAACTGAAAATGCGTCTAATATGGAGTATGGCACCCTCTCACATCCAAGTAGGTCACGCAAAGTGATTGAACCCTGGACAGGAGGCAGTTGAGGCAGTGGTCGTTCCTACTTCTGCAGCAAGGTTGTTTTCACTTCTGCATGGTTCTCGGAGGGAATGGTGAGATGCAATTTCTCTCTCAAGAACCACCTAGATATATTCTATAGGGTTAAGGTCATGATACCTGGTTGGTCAATCCACGTGGCGAATATTCGCAGTTGCCATGTGATCGCCCACCAGCTGGTATCTATTGATGATCCAGCTGGTATGTATAGATGATCCAGCTGATATGGAACATTGTCGTCCATTAACAGGAAATAAGAAAAAACTGCGTCCCTGAAGGATAGTATAGTGTCCCAAGCTCTCTCTCCAAATACAAGTACAATGAGAATAAAGGTCCAGGCTAAATCTCGAACAATTTGAAAAAAGAATGGGGCTCCACTTGTGGCATTTGTTTATACCATGCTGAACGCACTTCTTGCGTACATCGGTAAGAAGAACGCAAATAACAGGTCTTTTTCCATACAGCTTTCTCTCACAAAGCCTTTGGGAAACTGTACACTGTAAAACTTGAGTTCCAGTTGTAGTATACAGCTCACGTGATGTCGATGAAGCTATAACTGTCCTATGTTTCCGCGTGGAAAGTGCCAAATAACGAAAGTTGATTCTCAACTGCCTCCTGTCCAGCCCCTGTGAGGTATAAAGGACAAAAATTCATTTTCGAAATCAAGTTTTGAGAGATTGGCAAATAATTTAGGACTCTAGCTTACATTCGAAAATCTGTAAGCCAAGATAACTCGGTACATCAAACACCATTCTCGCTTTCAGGGGGAAAAACACGTTTTTAGAGGAAATCTTCCTTTTTAAGCAAGTTTCATCACCACATTCTACTCATATTAAGGGGAAAATCGATGGTACTTCTTACCAACAATCTTACATACCAATTCGAATTCAAAAATGACTTTGAAAACTTGATAATATTGAAGTTTTCTAGACGATATTGAGAGAGGTTGAAAATTTCTTATTTGCATCGCATGTTCAAGAAATTTAACCCAACACTTCAAGAGATACATTAAAATATTTAAGCAGGAGTGTTCTCCTTTTTTGTTTCCCTGGGACGCATTGGAGGAAGATGAGTTGTTTGGGGCTGTGCAAAATAAATCAAACTCTAAAATATTAACAATAGACTCTCCTCCCTATAATTATGTAGGATGTTTAAAAACTCTTGGGTAAAAAATTAAGGAGAGATAGAAAATATCTAAACAAGCAATTTCCCCCACATAATGCATAGGTGGAGAGCAAGCTGTGAACCGCTGGACGGCGCTGTAATGGAAAGCAAAAAGCACGAGTTTTCTTACACATCGTCATCTCTACCGTGGATTTCAGGAGGCCTGGTGACGTATAGTAATCAGGAAAATGCCACATCTCCTGAAATCCACGGTAGAAATGACGATGTGCAAGAATTTTCATTCTCCTTTTGCATCAATCACACCTGGATTCGTCATTATGTACCAAAAAACCAAGCAATAATCGTAATAACGGATTGCTTTCAGTGAATCTGCATCCCCCGAGATGCTCTAGCGAACCTTCTCTATTATTTCTGACCCTTCTTCTCATCAAACAATTTTTACCTTTTTAATGGGCTTTCTTTAACTCACATTATAACTGTGCCTGGTTCAAAACTTTAAAAGCCCTTTTCTCACATTTTAAAGCATTCAATTGAGCTGAACTTTTCTATACACGATTGCTTTGGATGACAGTATGATAATTTAACTATAATTAATAAAAATTAATTGATTAAAACTAATTATTTAAAGAATTAAATTTTATGCTAAGTTTCTAGCCAAGTCGTTAAACAGTCGCCAAAGCCATCGTTTGATAATTTATCGTTTGCTTTAATTTTAATTACATTTAGTTTAAGTATATTCAGTTTAGTAAATTATAGTTTGCTTTAATTTTAATTACATTTAATTTAAATACATTCAATTTAATTACTTATCGTTTCCTTTAATTTTAATATCGGAAAAGTTTACTATTGTCCATTTTCTCGATATTTCATCATTTGCATTAATTTTTATATTTAATTGAGTAATTTAATAATAATTATATATAAAAAAGCGCACTTTGGGTGGATAAATCTGTTCTTTGCAAAACTTTGCATAGAACTTTTTTAGGATTTATATTTTAATTTTTCTTGTATAAAAAATTATGTTACCCGAAGTGTGAAGTTTGAAAGAAAACCCATGTTCAAAAAAACTCGTTTTCTACTGGTGTTATTTCGATTTCTAACATTTAGGTCACAGATACATATGTTTGATGCAGCGTTGTCCTTTTTGGCTTTTGCGCCCTGAACCTTGACTTTCACTCATTCAAAGAAGACGAAGAGGCTCTTAGAGGCCAGAAAAGTTATTCCGAAGAATTTTTAGGGTGTGAAATGCGTCATACTTAGTCGTTAGAAAGAGGAAAAACAATCACTGGCTAATGCTGCAGTAAGTTATCCCATTTCCTCCCTAATACCCCATTTTCTATTTCTAATGCGGGAACTTTTTGAACCGTCCTTGCCTGATCTCCTTATTCAAGTGCAAATAAATGAACAATTAATAAAAAATCAAATAAATGTCTAATCATGGTTAAGAAGTATTTTAAAAAGTGAAATTGAAATTGTAAGACCAATGAAATTGCAGAAATAAAAATGGGAAGTATGAGAAGAAAAAGTTAGTACAAGTTACTCAGAAAATTCTCTCTCATTGCGAAAATTAGTGACAAATTTGGTGAAATTAAAACAAACGTGCACCCAAAAATTCAGGATGAAAAGAGCAGTTAAATCTGTTCTTGAAAGGGGAGAACTTTTAGAGAGATGTAATGCTACTAAAATTGTCTGTTCCGCTTCCCGTAGTCTTTGTTATTTGTAGCATTTTTTAAAATTCAAATTTTCATTCGTGGTACATTATTCAGAATCCGTGGTGCCATCTAGTGTTTTAGATGAACTTTATTAAATCCTGTACATGGCATTGAATGATACGGGAGATGCTGATTTTAAATAGGTTTTTATTACGGTCCTTAGTGATAAAGTTAGAAGGAAGAAAACATTGTAGATAAAAATTTAAAAGTTTATTTTGATGTTCACTGATTTTTTTTTTGTATATTCTATCCAATTTTTAGACACTAACGAACATTTAAGACTAATGACTCACTGAAATACAAAAGTTGAGAATTATTTAAAAATGTAGATAGATTTAGAAGTAAAACGAGTTTCAAAAATTTTAAAAAAATTATTTGGTTCTTAAGAAATAAAACTCTACCCTATTTACCTATTTACCACACTTCTTCCAATTGTTGGCCTTTTTTTAGAGGTCCTTGAAACAGTGAGATTTCAACATTCTGAGATGCACTCCATTACAATAATGAATTTCTGTATAAATTTCGAAAAATCAATGAATATACAGAATTGACTTATTCAACGTTTCCAGAGAAGATTCCTGATTGAAGGAATTATGCAAATTCTCTCACTCTGGAATTAAATATGTGCAACTATGAACGATAAATTGCTATTTACTTGATTTTATTTGAGCTAATTTGTGAATTCAGAGGATTAATTACTCAAATTAAGATTAATTGATGATTTTCGGGTATTGAGTAACAAAAACTATTAACCCCGAATGAAGTAGAATAAATATGAAAATTTATTTCTAAAAGAACCTCTCAACAATATGTATTAATTAGGTCGTGCTGCCATCTACTGGTGTTTTGTAGATATTATAACTTAAGTTTTTATCGATTAAAAATCATCAAAAGAGCATATAGAATAGAATTAAGCTGATGGAAAAATATATTTATTAACTCTATTGCAATTCTACTCTCAATAATTGTTTTGAGTATGCGATTGCTTCGGTGCACCACCACGAAGGTTGACAATTGTTAACTTTCATTTCCTTATTTAACGGCAGCATTCTCCATCAAAATATTATAATAATTTTTACACATTTATATTCTATGTTATAATTTTTACGAACCGAATAATCCTGTTTTACCACAAAACAAAGAAAAAAAATTAATTGAAAAAACTAACAAACTTACAGTTACAAAATTGTCTGACGTTAAATACACTTAAAAATTTCAGTTCTGTTATGATTTAAAGAGGATTTTGATGTTGACGTGTCTGAACAACTGCTGATGCTGAACATCTGCTTTCCTGACAGGTGCCATTTCTTTGTTGTTAAGTATAGCCATCTTTGCAGCAACATTATATCGATTCTTGTAGCTCGATATATTTAATTGCAGTTTCCAAAGTCTTAGTTCCGTCGTTCTGTGAAATTCTGAGAGGGGCATACAATAGTAAACTGCAGTGTAGTGAGTAGTGAGTTGTGATAGGGAGTGAGAGTGAGGTGAATGACAGACACATGCGTCATTGAGTAGACTGGTGCGCCTCTCTGCAATCGGGGTACTAATTAGCAGTGGACGCGGTAGTTGAGGGCTCACGACCAACGTTGTTTCCGTTGAGTCGTGGTTTCGATTTCTGATTCCTCTGAAGACCCGCTGTGTAGTAGGGTTGATGCACGTTAAATCTATCAAGGCTTTAAGTCCTTCCCTGGGTGTAATGCAGAAGTTTGGAAAGGTAGGTGCCATCTCAGGTATCATCCTTGTCCGTAGATAATGATTTAAACTAGTAGGTCAGTCGCCAAATGTCCTCGTGTTGCTTCTAAGGGCGATGTTAATAAACAATCAATCACACTAATTAGCTGCGACAGAGCCCGGAGCAGCAAAAAAATTGACTAAACTCAAGCATACAACTTGTAGTTCTTAATGCAGAGTGATGTGGGTTTTTTTGTTCTTGTTTTTGCGATAGGACGTCGAATAGTTAATACGGAATGTCGGTTAAGTGAAGATCGGTTAAAAGAGTCTCTACTGTATTCTAAATAGCATTGTTCATGGAAGGGATGAACAGATAGAATATAATTATTCGAGGATGATCCGCTCGCTACAACTCTTTACGGAAGTATTTGAGTTATGTCCTTATAAAAATTCCGAATTCAATTGCAATTGTAATGGAAACAATAGTAGAAGAACGGTATTTCATTGTGGATTAAAAGTCACGAATCATCATTTTTAATTGCAATATTCGTAGTCTATCGAGATGTTTTTTTACTTTAAATTCTTTCTTACGAATTTTCTCGTTTTCTTTCCCATTTTCGCAGCTTCCATCGTGGATAATTATAAGATATTTAGCTGAATTGCATTTTGTCGTGTTGAAGTACCGAGTGTATTAAAAAGTTCTCGTACTGCCGATTTGAGAATTCATTATGTAAAAACAACGAACTTTAAAACAATTGTTTTTTATTCTAATGGTGAAAAGTACTTTTAACATACGTAGAAAACTTTTCGAACCTACATTTGCTACAAATGTTCAAAATGTATGCCCCTTTCTAAGAAAGCTGAATTCGTTTGTGCATATTTGAGAAACGTGTTTCAAGATTTTGTGACTTTTTTCTTTTATCTTTTGAGTAAATATGGCAATTTTCAGACCATCAATTACTTGCGGATCCTTTTCATAAACTTTGTTTATTACATATCCCCACAGAAAAAAGTCAGGGACTGCTCAAAACAGGGGAACGAGGTTCTTGGTTCAAAATAGACGGTGCAATATGCCATTCGAGTAATGAAATCATAGACGTGTTTCAAGATTTTTTTTAGCGGTTGATTCATCTCAAGAAATGTTTGACCACCTTGTTCCACTCTGAAACTTTGCATTCCAAAAATTTTTAAGGAAAAATTTTTGATTACGTCTCATAAGATATATATAAATATAAAAACCTCGTACGTAATATTTGTTTTAATTTACTACACCGGCAATAATATTTTAAGTATCCATCCTAACAGCCCCGACTGGGACGGAAGTATCACTTTCATAATGGAGAGATCTAGTGCAGGGGTGTTTGGAATTGTGAATCATTAATATAAGTTTTTCGACATATTAACCTAGAATTTTATGTTTTTCAAAATGTCAAACAGTTCGTCTGGAAAACACGTCTCAAAGGGTCTAGTTGTATTTTAGCTGTCCTCTTCGTCGGAGTGCAAGAGGTATCAAACACGAAGCAAGTTCATTATGAGGGGTCGTCACATCATAAATATGGCCGAATGTGAGTGAAACGGATAACATCTGAACTAGAACCTCACTCTCCTAACTTTCTACACCCTTTCACGCTATGACTTTGAAGCTCAGTTTATTCAACATGTCAAAACTTCTATTATTACGTACTACGATTCCTTATTGGATTGATAGATTTTTGAGAATGCCCTCAGAAGCAGCATGAGATAATTTGGCGGCAGATCTCATAATTTTTGAACCACTGCCAAGTCAAGAGGACGATACCCTAGCTGGAACCACACTTGCCTGATTCCATCACCATGTCAACGATTCTTTATTGGAATTAGGATTCAAACCAGAATCTCGATACCGTTTTTATTGCTATCCACGAAATTTATGATCTTGACTATTTGTCAACAGTGGTTGCTTGAAAAATAAGAAAATAAATAAATTTACATAGACATTAAATTTTTCACATACAATTTTGTATAAGAGCTCAATGCACTATCTAATTTAATCCTCATCATCTCATCATGTCCTCGACATCCGACTATTACTCAAAACCTTATGTTCCTCAGCGAAAAAAAAAAGTTCATCGTCAAACTCCGACGAGATGTAATAACACCAAATTTGTATGTATATGTATAATATGTATAAAGTTAAATCCACACACACACACACACACACACACACACACACACACACACACACACACAAGGCCACACCCCCCCTCTCTCCCTCTCTCTCTCTCTCTCTCTCTCTCTTTCTCTCCCATAGTAATCCTCTTCCATAGAAATTACCTCTGGAATATACTCCAAAGTAGACCTGCCAGAGCAATACGATACAGTTATATGTAACTTCTAACGAACTTTCGGATAAAAACAGTAGCTAATAAACAATTATTAATAACATTCTTCAGAAGATTAGATATTTTGATAACTATTGAATTAAAAAGAATATTTTACAGGGGTTAATAGCCTCTGTTACTCTACATCCTATAACACCAACCAACCAATCAATCAGCCAACAGAAAACTCATTACTTTGACTAAAAATTAATTTAAAAATGAGAAGTAAATGAAGGACTTTCTGAATTTTTCATTAATGAAAGTAGTTTCGAAGCTAAATTAATACTGAATAAATTTTCTATAGCTAAAAAAGGATAGCTAAATGTATCATTTCAACTTTTGGCAAGCGTAGACTTAATTGTCCTTATCTAAGAATAATGGGTGGTAACGGAATTTTACCTTTTAACAGTTCAAGATACCTCAGAAAACAGGTTCCCAAAATGTCTTTGCCGGCCGAAATTGTAAAATAAATGCATTTATGGACAAAATATGGGAAAACAAGAATTTATTGGCCGAAATGTACGCATATATATATATATATATATATATATATATATATATATATATATATAATTATAAAAATTATCTTTATCCCTTTAATGTAGGCTTTTTTAATACAGACTGTTACGAATAGTAAACTTAATTTCCATTACCTGTCATTTCATTTAATAAATGAATGGGTGGAGTGTCCAGAAATGGAAAACTTAGTGGAAATGTTGGAGGATTTTTCTCATCAGTTTTGTAAAAAGTTTGAGACTCATCGAAATTATCATTCAAGCTATTAAAAGTAATCATATAAGCTAATAAATGTATAGTAGTTTCTTCAAAGCTTACCTAAATGAAACTTTCACGAACTGTAATGTACAATGCCCAAAAGAAAGAGAGCGTTTGACAATGAATTAAAGAACAACAACAACATCAAGAGAAAATCAGAAAAAGTTTGTTCCATGAATCAGTAATGTCATATATGAATCAAAAAGTAAACTAGTATAAATTATGCATGATAAGCAGAAACATGAACTGTGAAAAAGGATGGCCGCATCAACACATGTAGGCAAATCCCTCTGTGAACAAAAACAGTTACTTGTTTCAGGTAAGGCTAAAACCTAAGGAGTTAAAATAAAAGAAACTTGTTTATATAATTCGTTTCTTGGTCACACGAATTAATTATTTAAAACGGAAAATACCCTAAATTTTAAGGTAAAATATTAGGAAATAATAGTGATATTTAAATAAAAATGTAAATTAATAAAATTAACAATAAATTACCTGTTTTTACATTAAAAATGAATGATGATGTGGCATGTAAATGCTAGAGGAGGAAGAGGAATATGATTACTTAGAGGGTGAGTCACCTTCCATAATAACATCACTTTGTAGTATTTCTGGTGGTTCTTAGTGTCTACATTCTTTGATTTTTTTTATACTCCAAAATTAGCAGTGGAAACAGCTGTGTAAATCACACGATATGTTTTCACTACTGCTTCCTGACAACAGCTGGCCCGATCGCTTGGGAAACTTGGGTGCTGGGCTACCGACCGAGGAATCAGCGAAAGGGTACATCCTCCTAATTCATTCTAAAAATCTGTTTTTATTCTTTTGATCTGCCACTGTCAACCTGGTATTCTGAGATCCCTAAACACTGCATTCTTTGAACACCCACCGCTTATCATCTCTAAACAGGGGGGCTTCGACCGCATTTCACACCCATTTGCAGACCTGTACTAGGAATTTGAATTTCAAAATAGTATTTGAATGTTGGGGAAAAATTAGCTCAAATTTTTCATTCGCATTCATAGTTATTCTAGCTGTGAGATTTTCACATACTTAGATACCATTGTGAGTATATAATTATAGATTATAACTCACGGGCTATTATCGAACCTTCTCTTAAGTAACATCTGGGGTTTCTTTCTGACTTTATATTTAAGTTTTCAGCTCCTTTCCAACCAAATAAAACGTGGTTACGATATTTGACAAACCTTAGAGGTGTAATAAATAGATATAATCACGTCGTATAAATGAGACAGAGTTCAATTTAAAAGGATAGAAACGTTACGGTAATAGAAAGATTGCTGTAGGGGAAATATATTTAAAGTGTGAAAGCTTTGATTAGAGCTTGGAAATTAATTGTGTATCAGTGATTGATATATAAGGACTAGAACCTCCGATGTGACGCTGTCTGGTTTAAGTTTCTCCATTGTGGATTTACTCGCGTTGTATTCTGGTAAGAGTAATCTTTGATATTTCATAGAAGTTGTTAGTATCCGGACAGTGACATACTAGAGAGCATTCCTCTTTTTAGAGAAACATTAAATAATGTTTTGAAAGTAACTGACTTCGTTCTTGATTAGTAATTGTGTGACTATTTTAATTATTTTATTTGTACTCAAAATTAGGTTAAATTTTATATTTGCGATTAGGCTGAATTTGAGATGAAAGAAGAGTCGACTTACAGAGAAGAAGAAGGAAAGTATTACATAATTGAAATTATTATAGAATCAACAGTTCTCTTAAATCTCGGAAAAATCCAGTACAATCTTTTAAACACCGCTAAGAAATCTTGTACTAAATTCATTTAAAAGTATGCATAAATGAGTTGCATAAAATTACCTATTTAAATAAAATAATCGTTTTTCTTCATCCCCCTAAATGTATCAAGAAAATTAGAGTATAATTTTTTTGGTGAGTGAGAAATGAAAGCCAGTTTTATTATTATTATTATTAGGAGAATATTTTACCTGTTCATATTTCAAACTCTATAACTTTTGATTATTCCTTGAATTACAATTAAAGAGGATACTTTTAGATTTATTACATATTTCTTCATCAGATATGTATAGAAATTACTTTTAAATTTTATCATTCATATTCATTTTTAAGTAAGACAGGCATTTTAAGTTTTCTAAGGTTATCCTTTCAAGCAATTCATCCAGAAGATGGAATAAGTACTTCTTAACATAAATATAAACCTTAGAATTGTTGAAAACAGTTAATAAATCTAATTTATAACATATCTGTAAAGACTACAAAAGCAGACCTTTCTCGATTATTTGACTTACTAAATGTTCAGTGTATTATCAACTTTAAGTTACATGGAATAATATTGCATAACATTTTTCATTTTAAACTGCTCCTTTTACATTTAAATTTGCTATGGAGATATATTACTATTTTGAAATGTGTTTATGACGTAACTTGTGTGTGTGGTGTGTGTGTGTGTGTGTGGTGTGTCTGAATCCTCCCGAATCAATGTAAGCACAAGTTTCTTCAGAAGAACTGTAATAATCTTTTTTGTCATTATACAAACATGTCTTCCTGAAAATAAGAACAAGTCTTGCCTTCAAAAGAAGACATTCGAGTTTATTTTCAGAGAATATTTTACTACTAAAAAGTTTTAATAGTTGCATTTGATACTTTTGTTTATTGTAACATCACTAATATTATTGTTATTTTTATTAAAGTTTAATTTTATAATTAGATTATTTTATGGTTCAATTCTTCAGTCGCACGTTGCAATGGAGTTACGAAATACACCCACTGGCTGTTGATCTCAACCGGTGATTGTTTTTGGGGTAGGGTTTATATTAGCAACTCTACTGAAATGTTCTCCCAGAGCTTATTTTCTGGTTAAGTCTTATTTTCCTTACTCCTTTGGTATTAAATTTTTAAATGAAAAGTTACTCAAGAGGTGGAAGAGCTTCTGTACAAATTCTGATTCCGGTTTACAGTTCATGCATTAATTATATCTAACTTGAAAATTAACCCCTATTCTGCTGCAGTTACTAAATTTCTAAATAGCCAAGGATCGTTTTTAACATATCTGCATAGATTTAAAATAAAAACTAACCCATCTGTACTTGTGATTCTGTTTCGCTGTTTTTTAATAAAAAATTCACTTGATTAAATCTATTGAAATTGTAAAGTCAGTTGGACTTTATCAAATAATCCTAATTCCCATTATAAATATATATCAGATATTCTCGTATAGGAATTTCTATATAAATAAAGCTCAAAAATATTTTTAACTGCCCTCCTTTTTTCTAAAATTTTATTATTATTTTAAATCTCAGATTTGCTGGTTCCCTCGACTTGGTATGTTTTTTTTTTTTTTTCCATTTTTTCGTTTCCTAATTTGTTTCTGTATATTTGTTGTAAATCAGTTCTTTCCTTTATTATTTTGTTAGTAATTGTGCAGATTTGTTCTCGTAAATATGTTCTCTATGAGTGTAATTTTGTTCATTTAATAATGAATTTCTTGTTTATTTAACATTTATCACCAACCATGTTTTGGAGTGACTAATTAAGAGTTGCCTTTCCTTGGCGCACTTGACACGACAAATATTGATTTGCTTCGCTAGCCTTTTTTTTTCTTTTCAAAAATACCTAAATGGTAAATCTTTCAATTCTTAATATTACATTTCATTTTAAGACCTTCGTCATCATTACGTAAACATATTTTTGTAAATCCCATTTTTTGTTTTGAATGAAGATTGGCTTGGGGTCCTCCCAGAAGACTGACCTGATAGCTCCAAATCTTTGCTGAGTAAACTCGGTCCCCTTGTGCAAATCAATCAGTAAAGTCTTATTTTCCAGGAAACAGGATATATGAATGCATTAATCTAAATGGTTGATTAATAATCAAAAGTATTCAAATACATTGAAATTTTTATGAACGTTCGACATATTTTCCATAAATCAACGAAACTTCATATTGATTAAT
>BMAW01086594.1:254022-278300 GCA_019974015.1 Nephila pilipes
ATTAATCTAAATGGTTGATTAATAATCAAAAGTATTCAAATACATTGAAATTTTTATGAACGTTCGACATATTTTCCATAAATCAACGAAACTTCATATTGATTAATAAATTCAAAAATAAAATATTTCTCAATAGGGATAAGCAATACCGTACATTATGCATACTAATATCATGTTTTATATAAAAAAGCAGCATTTAAATAAACTCTTGTGGGTCGATGTTCTGGTCATCAACCAAGATGGATTAATAAGATTTTCTTTGATTTTGATTGATATTGGAAAATTTTGCTGCCTTATTATAAAAGATTAGGTAACAAAATATATACAGTGAAATACATTTAACCCGAAATTGAGTTGACTGAAACATTTTTCATATTAAATGATGCATGTAGAAAAAAAAAAGTGTCAGTATTTCCTGTGTTGACAGATTTTAATAATTCTATTTCCTGTTAAAACACTCACACACACACAAATATAGAGCTTGAAAAACACATTAAAATACTAATGTAGTATAAGTTCTTAATTATATGTTAAATATTATTCTTAATTATATGTTAAATATTTTCATTTTTGTAAAATTCTATGTGAGTAATTATTACATGAAAGCGTGGAAGCACGCACGCACGCGCGCATACACACACATATTCAAGAGATTTATATTTTTCAAATAACTATACGTTTAATAAAAAGTAAGGGATTTTTGTTTTAATGTTGTTTGTTGTTGTGTTCTTTTTCTAATTATTGTTTTTAAAAATTTTATTTTTGCCGTGTCTGTTCAGCATCAGATTGTCGATCAAATTTTCGATATCATGCCTCGTTTTGTTTATAATTCATTTTGTTCGGTCAAATGAAAAAAAAAGTCAAAAATATGTGGTGTTTGCCCGTCATTATTCGGCTCTCGTTCCATATCTCAAGTTAATACTCAAGGCGTGTCTATTAAAAAACGAGACTGATGCTGCTACAGGAGAAATGCGCATGCGCCGAACGCCAGCGACTGACAGCTGGGTAGCGTGAAGTCTTCTCTTTCAAATGTAGTGCCTTTCGATTCCGTAAACAAATTCGTATAACCATAGTCTTCGATCGCATTAGAGTTACATTTTTGTTTTGCCAGAAAAATGATAAGCGAGCAACGAATTGTTGCGAAATTTCACATGAAACTTTGAAAAACTGCTACTGAAATTAGCAATACACACACAATTAAATTAGTAATAGACACACCTTGAGTATTTAACGAGAAGATAATTCTCGCCCTAGATGCTCTCCCACGTCAAAAACGGATGACATTATCGAAAAAAATCGGTAATCTCGTGCGATCTGACTGTCGGTTAAGTATTCGTGCAATTGCTGAGACTGTAGGAATTGACAAAGAATCTGCATGGTAAATACCCCCCCCCCCCAAGACAATGCACCAGCTCATTCCATATTGTTTGTCAAAAGGTTTCTAGTCAAGTACAGCATCCCAGTGTTAGACCATCCGCCTCATTCGCCAGATCTTGGGCCATACAACTTCTATCTGTTTCCTAAGGTGAAATCTGCATTAAAAGGATCAATATTTGAGTCTGTTGAAGCTGTGAAAAAGAATTGGTACGCATCCTGAAGGAACTGACAAAAGAAGACTTCCAGAACTGTTTCGAACGATGGAAGATTCGCATGAAGCATTGTAGGGACAGAGGAGGGATGTATATTGAAGGTGATAATAAGTAAGAATTGAATATAAAATGTTTCACAGTGTCAGTCTCGTTGTTTAATAGCTACACCTCGTGTTAAACAAAAGCTACAAAACTCTAATTGAGGGCAAACAAGACTAAACAAGCGAAAAATTACTAATTATCAATGCGGAATCTCCAAGGTCGCTCTCTTTAGAACTCAACCTTAACTCGCAATCCTAATTTATAATTTAAATAAGAAATCAATCTCTTACAAGACCACTCGTGCTTAATTTAACAACTCTCTCTTATAGTAACTACGTAGCTTAATACTTTTAGTGGAACTCTTTTTAATCCACAGTATTAACGGGAGAATTTCTATCTCAATAACAATTCTCTGACAGCAAATCGTTATCCTTTATTTCCCTTCATTTTCCATTAACTCTATTTCATTTATATATCTAAATATCTTCACTTCATTTCTATCTTCATCTAATTTACCTAATCACATCTCATTTGGGTTGGGAAGAAATTGCAATTTAATGCAATTCAAATTACTATAAAGTCCTTGAGGTTAGTGAAGAGAAAATAAGGAATAATCCAGCGTCACAAATCTGGGTCCAAGAAGCGTTTTGTTTCGAATTAAAAGAAAGAAAATGTATGAAATTGTTTAGTATTATATCGGGACTGTAGTATTATTTCGGGTTAAGGGATTTTTTTTTACCGTGTTTAATGTTTTTCACTGTATTACTTCTGGATTAAAAACAATTTCTATGTTTTATATGAAAATATTTCTTTAGTTCATAACTACTTAGAAATAATATTTACACACATTTTATCCAGTTATTTTCTTAGTGATATCACGCTTATAAGAACCACTCCTTAACAGAAAAAAAAACTCCCAAAGTAGTATGCAACTTAGCGACAAAAACAACAAATAAATTTTGCTGGGAAAACTTTGAGATCTTTTTTTTTTGCTGTGGTGCTACGTAATTACATTTGCCTTCTCTCGGTCATAAATATTAGAAATCCTTCTCCAATCGGGAAAAAGAATTTGCGCATTTGCTTTGTCTTTGTCTCAAGAAAAGAAAAGTAAATAGTACGTTTTATATTTTTTCTTCCGTTTCTTACTGTGTCTAGAATCTTAAATACATACAAAAGCACATCTCTTCAAACCGCTATCAATTGCACAAAACTCCCCCATGCTAATACGAAGATAATTTGAACTGCGCGCATATAACCGAGATTCGAATTCGAGAGGTTTACCATCAATATCTCATTTTTCTATTCTAATTTGTTGATAATTAAATTTAAGCAAAGAGTCATAAAATCAATAAAATATAAACATTTATACGCAATAGATTAATAATATTTATATCTGTGAAGCGTGTAGTATAAGAATTAAATTTTCTCTCCAACTGTTTTCATTTTCCTTTATGATGTCCTTCCTTTATTATTTAATTCTACTGCCATCTTTCCTTCTAATTAAATAGTAAATAATAACTAGACTCCAATTGAAGATACGTAAGAGCAAGACAAAATAATTTATCAATCTAGATAAGATCGCTCTCTCTCCAATCCCACTTTTCTTGTAAATTCTAAAGTATGATCAACTAACAAAGTCTCAGCTTACTAATTTATTCGTTCCGATTCAACCCCTTCTCGTAAGCAATCGATTCTTATCTTAGTTTTTTAGCAAAGATTCGTTTCAATCCAAAAGATTAACTACGATGCTTTAATACAAATTATTAATATATATCATCGTGATATTATCCTCTACCTACCTTCATTTTCCTTTCAATTCTAATTAATTTATATATCACTGTCTCTAACTCAACTCGCTTCTCTTCTTATGTTCATCTAATTTACCTAATCACGTCTCATTTTGGTTGAGAAGAAATTGTAATTTTATGCAATTCTAATTACTATAAAGTCCTCGAGATTAGTGAAGAGAAAATTGCGATTAGCTCAACATCATACCTTCACTATTGGTTACGTTATTGTTTGTTTTTCATTGACAAGTACAAATGTATAAAAGATTATTTTGTAGTTCAATTTGGAAATACGTACATATCATGAGACTTGATTGAAAAGTAATGCCATCGCGGTTTAACCTTTTCATTTCTTATCCAATTTTCCCATTAATGTATCTCAAAGCTGCAAGGATCCTCTATTAACTCACTGTTCCCTTTTTGATTTTCCATTCCTTTCCACGTTCTTGCGCTAAATGCGTGTCAAGTCGTTCAAAACTTTTGGAGAATTTCGGTGATTGCTGTCGACATCAGACTTTAATGGCAGCTTCCATCTCGTGGTCAGAAAGAAAATGATCACTCTTAAGTTTCTCGTTAACCTTTGGGAAGAAGGGAAAATCGCAGGGTGCAAGGTTGGGGGCAGTAACGCCTTGCTTCTTCCATCTCATTTCCATGTCACCATCTGTGAGTCACTCACTTCTTCAGATTTTAGTACATAAATGACACGCGGGAGGAAAAAAAAAAACACAAAATATCTTTAGACATAGTAAGAATTTTGATATTTGAATTGAGACGGTATCTTATGACCCGTCTTGTCCGTCATCTTAAAATTTACTCTAAGGGTACGATCTAAATTTCAACATAAGTTCAAGGACAAATAAATTAATTAAAAAAGTCAATTATATCCAAAATATCTTTTATTAATCCTCAAGTAAGGAGGTGCTCTCCGTAGTTAAGTTCTTATTTGAGAGTGCTAACAACTTCTATAATCTATCAAACTCCTCCTACTGCTCCGATAGCGTTGAGTCCTAATCTCATCAAATCCATTATACACCCATATCACACTGAGACCCATCTTATTCCCGCTTGGTTTGGTTTTATTAACGTCACACTAGATGAAACATGAGGGCTATTGGCGATGGACCTAGTAATTGTGATCCTCTGTCAAGTGACGAGGGCGACACGTGATCTGGCACCCCCCTCCTTACTTCCACACTAAGCCAGTGGGAGGACTTTGGACCTCGACAGATTTAACGTGAATCAGTACCAGCTATATGGTAGGTCTTAAGTGGCATCGAGTTCCAAACCCGCAATTCAACGAAAACTGCTGGCCGCGAGTCTACGAACATGACCATTACGCTACCGCGTTCACACTTATTATTACCACTCTTATTACCGCAATTTTCTTATTCAATTAAATTTTTTGTCGCTTTTAAACTACATGATTATCTCTATTCTCAACATTTCCAAAGTTTACTTAATTTGCATCATTACGGTTTCGTTTGATTGGGAAGAAGTTGAGAATATAAATATAAAATCAGAAAGAAATTTCATATGTTCGATTTAGAGGTGGAGGGAACAAATAGTCCTCGTTTTTTCAGTGTTTTGTTTAAAGCATCCATTTGCTGACAGTATCTCTCAAAATTGAGCCTTTTTTTAGGTTTCAAAAGCTTGAAATGTATTGGTTCTTGAATGTCCCACCATATTCAACAGCTTTCTCTTATTTAGACTCAATGTCGATTTAGAAGTTGAGGGGACAAATAGTCCATGCTGCAAGTATGCTCTTTTCCTTACGATCTATTCGAAAATAAACCATTTTACATCACCAGTTATCATCCGGTCCCAAATGGTTTCGTTTTCATTTTGAGCAAACACAGAGATGTACATATGACGAATCGATGAAGCAAATTTTTCTCAATTAATTCACGAGTCACCCATCTAGAATGTTCATAGTGCAATCATAGTTACGATGAAAATTACATTGTACAACGTATATTATTAAATATATGAAAGAAAAGTACAATTTTCTTATACTTTTCACAAATGGACAGAGCTTTCTGGTTAACCTAATATATATATATATATATATATATAACATTGTTGAAAAATGCAGTTATAGAGGATACGGAATTTCAGCATTGGAGGGAGTTTATTGGGTGGTCACACAGACCTGCAAGTATACCATGGTGGAACTCTGACTGTTGTGGAACAGGAAATTGGAACAGGAAAGTATGTCCCAAAGTATGACTTAGTATTGGAAATGATGCCTTTTAAGGAATGACAATGCCCGATAACAACGAGATAAACTCATTGATGAATATCTTGAGGATCAAAGTCTGGTATGGGCAGCTTGATATCCTGACTTTCATCCGGTAGAACATCTTTGGGACTACCTCCGCAGACAAGAGGAGCCGGAACAAGAGTTTCTCCCTGAATGGGTGTAGCTTCCCATCCCAGTGTCCGACAACTTGACTGACAGTATGGAAGTCAATACCACTAGAGCATTACATGTAGAGGGGAGCGCATTCCTTATTAAACCCCCCTTATTTACCTTTTTTCACAAAATAACTGTACTTTTTTTTATTAAACCGTGGACATCTACAAAAAATGTAATTAATCTTTTGCAAATCATGTCTGATGTTAAAATTATGATAAATTCAATAAATGACTGGGTACATTTCTTTATTATGCGAATTTGTTTTCAAATTAGATAAGAAGACTGTCTGTTCTTCACACGCATGCGTAGAAGAAGGAAAATATTGCGTAATTGAATTATTATAGAATCAACACACACACACACACACACACACACACACACACACGCACGCACACACACACACACACAACTTTTGTTGTCCAGATTATAATTTATGTTTAAGGTTTGATGTCTACTCACAGAATTAAAAAGTATTAATTAGTAATATTTCGTAAGTACGCTTCACATTGAAAATTTGTATTTCAAACGATGAAAAGAAATTCAATGTGTGACATTACTGAAGAACTGTTTGAAGAGAAAATGTTTTAAACATCTTATTTACATTTGTTTAAAAATGAAATATTTCTTCATAATGATAGTTCTTCGACTGACTGTAATTATTGTTTTCCTTTTGTAACGCTTAAGTCATGGGATATTTTAACATTTACTTGAATTGAAATTTTTTTTTGTCGCATTTTGCGTAAGAATACTGAAAAGTACTCAATAAATTGTAATTGCATTGAAATAAAAATCGATTAAAAAACTCATTAAGCATTTCCAATGTCAAAGTAAAAATCATATTATGTCGAAGGAATGCATAAGAAATTAAATAGCGCAAATCAACTGTCACTCAAATCCACAATTTGGCAGGTCAAATAAAACTTACTTTTACCAACTCTTCCGAGTGACGGGTCAAATAAATCACTCCACTAGTTTCGAAAACCTTAAAATTTACGATGAATCGGAAGAATTCCTTTTTTCCCCGCCGTCTTCCTTGTCCGACACAAAAACGGATTTAGCTCTGCGAAAGGAGCAATTATTCCTGGACTTACCCCTTCCTCAACTCCCTTCCTTCACCTCCAGAACATGTAGAAGTCGGAAACGAAAAGTTTCCCAGGATTAACTCTCCACAACTCCTTTATCACGCCAGGGAAAAAAAATCACTTTTCCAGTTCCAGGCTAATCCTGTAATCTTAGTAATATGTTTCTGACATCAGATTACGAAAGCCAGTGCTTGCTCTCTTCTCTTTGTAGACCAAGAGTATATTTAATTATGAACGATGTGTAATTAGTCCTTGTTTTTACTTCTTGCCTTTCGTGGTGTTAGGCGGCATTTTGTTTATTTTGCTTTCGAGTAATATGTTCTCCAGGGCTTTAAATATTTTAGACGTCAAGGAGAAGTACGTCATAGGCGACAGTGACTTTTTGGATTAATATCTGATCTTTTGAAATGCCACGTTTTGCTTGTAGGGGAGATTTTTCCGTTTTTGAGAAAAGCGAAACTAGGGAAGTAAATCACTTGTATAGGAGGAAACGCATTAATGTGTTTTATAAAATCTAGTTATGCCTTCTTGTATATAAAAAAAAGAACATAATATTTTACAATTTGGATTGAAAGAAATGAGTAAATGGAGAAAATGTTTTGTTGCTTTAAAGAGAATATATAATTAACTTCCTAATTTCGTTGTATGTATATAAGGTTTTTATAATTAAATTTAATCTACTTAAAGCAAAAACGGAAGAATATAGGTTTGACTGATAAGTTTGGTATAAGATATAGAGAAAAATATCTTCTCAGACCAAGGAAAAATTGTTAAATATAGTTATCGCCCAAATCAGAAATGTTTATCTTTTTTGATTGCTCATAATGAACACTACATGCAATTTGTCTTTATGAAACTTAAAAAAAAGCTTTAATAAATGATTTGCTTTGAAAACTAGCGAGCTCATGTAATTTGTACGAGTATTTTCTGAATAAATAATAAATGCACTTCATTATCAGAAATATAATAAAACATACTTCATTATTATCGGTATAATAAACCGTACTTCTGGTTACTTAATCTGGTTACATAAATATCATCTATATACATTAAGACATACTTCATTACCCTCCATGTAATAAGATATACTTAATTATTAACCTTGAAAGAAAGCTTACATCATTATCATAAATGTAGAATGGCGTTGCCTAATGGATATGGTCACACGTCTTTTGACTGAGGATGCTTAAGACAAGTTCACCTTATCATACTGAACCTCAAAATCCTTATCTGAAGTGGTGTGTATACTATTAGAGTGAGACGTTAGCTCAAGCGTAGTCCTGATCAGGGCTTAAAATAGCGAAATTTCATGTAGAGATGCTAATTCAAACCAAATCAAATTATCATCAAAACATTTAAATGTATTTTATCGTCAGTATACTATCAAAATATATTTTATTATCATCACTAAAATAAGTAGCACTTTTCGTATTGATAGTAATATGATAATAAAAGCAAGCTACAAGTATTATCAAAAAGAATAATTTTCTTTGTATAATTTTTGATTTAATCAATATTCTGTTTATATTGTTCGTTTGAAATTTTAACTTGATAGAAAGTTTGAGCAGTAATGACTGGAGAGGTTCTGGATAGATGATAGATTTCACAAAGGCTACTGTGTTGTATAACGGGAGCCGCTGAAAAATTAAATATAAATGAGGGATGATAACATGATGATAATGATGTATATTTTAATATAATTTAATAATTAAGTATCTCTTATTACATTGATGGTAATGAAGTACGCTTTAATACATTGATGATATTTAACTATATTTTTAATACATTTATGTAACCAGAAGTACGATTTATTATACTGTTCAAAGTCTTTGTATGGAGGATAAAGAGATGTACTATTTGAAAATAATTTTAAGTATGCATGATTATCAATAGAGTAAATAGAGCAAGGATGTTCAAATCTATGTTGTGATACAGAACTGAAAAGGAATATAGATAGAGTCCTCTCTTACAGTCATACAGGCCACACGGCGAGACAGCATAATATATTTTTGGTCTTTAACCATTCTTTATAACATATTTTATTGATGAAGATAGCTTGACCAATAATTCTAGAATAACCAGCCTAACAGTCTAAAGCCTGTTAAAACTTTAACTATACTATTTTGAAATTTTTTTTGTTTTGCATTCTAATTTTTCAATTACTACATCTCTTTTGATAATCCTGGGTTTTGTCTATTTATTTTTTATTTAATTTACTTTCTTTTGAACGCATATTTTCTCTTTTATTGTTAAATTTGACTAATGCACTAGCATTCACTTTTTCAGCTTGTAATTTTCATCTTTCTATTTTTAGTTTGGTTTTAATCTAATTTTTTAAAGGTTCTGTTGCGATTTTTACAGTTTTAATGTTACCTTTGGAATATATGTATATATATATATATATATATATATATATATATATTATAGCTTTGCATGTTATTAAATTATAGATAATTGAAGTAATTATATAAAGATAATATAAATTTAATTTTAATATTATGTAATTTTGATGTAATTTTACTACATGTTTTGGTAATTTCTTAATATTTGCAATATGATAATTTTAATATTTATTAATTTAAATTTTGGTTTTTGTTAGGTATGGTTTATAATTTATATACATGTTAAATATTATGCCAAATTAACATTAATTATGTATATATATATGTGTGTGTGTGTATGTATATACGTATATTGTAAATAAAAACTATTATCTAAAATATGAAAAACATTATGACAAATAATTATTGGAATTTTTTTTTTAATAATAATTAGAACAAAAGAATTAAGTTACAAAATGGACTGTAAATTTAGTAATATCAAAATCAAATAAATAAAAATAATTTTTTGAAAATTAGTATAACACACACATAGGATAACGGCAAATTTATTTTTGGGTATTTATACATATATGAAAATGCGTACCTTCTGAAGTTGAAAAAAATTTTAAATTAAAAGAATGCTTGTGAAATTGATACTAAAAAACCAAATTTATACCGTTGAAAACATTAGTTTTGTATCTTTTCATTGTTGGGTAAACAATGAAAAAGAAAAAACTTGTCAATGAAATTCATTATAAATTGGCAGAAAAAATGATGAACCTAGAAAAAAACCTCCTAATAAGACTAAAATTATTAGCTGTAATTTATAAGTATAGAAAAAGAACTGATTAAAATTTCTGAGGAATTGAAGATCTTACTGGAGAAGTGTAGCTACACACAGAGAACCAATCAATAAGGCTTTGGACTACCTCTAACCCCTATGCAAGCTGTTATCCGGTTTGGCGGAGACTGGTTCGTAGAACTGGCAAACACCCTCCGGCGGGATTTGTTGACAAACTCTCTCCAATCGTATCGAGTTGGATCGGAAACATTCGGGGGCAGTCGTAGACACCAATTCATCAGACCCCACATATGATATATTGGGGATGAATCTTGCGCTAATCCTGCTGGCCTAAGAAATGTTTGACATATGTGAAGATAATCAATAGAAGAGATTGCAATAGGGCCGTATGCCGTTGAAATGTAATTCT
Source organism: Nephila pilipes (assembly GCA_019974015.1). Classification (NCBI taxonomy): domain Eukaryota; kingdom Metazoa; phylum Arthropoda; class Arachnida; order Araneae; family Nephilidae; genus Nephila; species Nephila pilipes. The sequence goes on from BMAW01086594.1 coordinate 264,471, forward strand.
GGCATGTCAGGAAAGGAAGGTCAACGAAGTGGCACTTGGAACTTTGTTGACGTATTGCCGTTCTATAAGGGTGTAGCTGATGATGACAAAAAGGGTCTAGCTATCAAATTAAACGACTCCCTTACCTATAACTTCCTTTTGTCTATCTATGCGACAGAGGACAGTCAGTTAAGTATCCCACTGACGTTTAGTCCAAGTCTTCGCTGGGCATTTGAGATGGAACATTACAGTAATTAATTTTACTTCGATCAGAAACGAAAGTCGAAAAAGCCCAGGATCACTGTAAATGGGCATCTTGGTGGGAGAAAGTGAAGTGTAACAAGCGCAATGGTCCCGTGAACTCAGACCCCATCCTCTGTGTCGTCTATCAATGGTCTTTGCTGTCGCAGAAGTCCCAGTTATATTGTCATATCGTTTGTAAGGACGATTAAGATGTTGTAAGAGACTCTGTGCCTTCATGATACATTTTTTCAAGGTTGACTGCTGTTTTTTTTTTTTGATTTTATGTTCTGCTACAGTTTAACTGTTCCTGCCAGCGTCATCGAATAGCGACATTGCTTCCAAACAAATTTCGAGCTATCCTTCCCCAATTAGACCATTCTCTTTTAGTTTAATTGTATATCCTTTCTTAAATAATGGCGTTTGCTCATTTTATGCGTAATTCAGTTTTTCCTTTGAGAGTATTTCTGCAAAACGTGATTAAATCAGAGTATGGGAATTGTATGATTAAGATATATAGATTAAAATACTAAACAGGGCTTGTTTTTGTAGTGAAGGAAAAATCCAAATAGAGCTTAAAATTAGGAGGTATATTATGTTTTCTTAGGGGAGCATAATGTCTCTGAGTGTGTGTTTGAAGAGGATTTCACGTTATCTCATGCAATTCGAGAAGTGTTTTCTTGTAGGAAGTTAACTATGATTATAAAATACTTTACATTTGACATTTTTTTGGGGGAATTTGCTATTAAAAAATAACGGATACTTCTTTGGTTTCATAGGTATATATGACATGAGAATTTTAACAAAACACTAGTAACCTGAATTTTAAAACTTTAAACAAAATCTATTCTCAAAAACAAACAATGTAAATAAACGGATATCGTTCTCCACACCATAGAGAAAATATCTGTGTTTGCGTTTTGCTCAAAATGTGGATGCTTAAGATTCTTGCACACTTTCCTCAAGATCTTCTTTATCAATATCGCGGATATCTTACACGTTGTAAACTGATGTTATATCCTATGTCATGAATGCAAATTCTTTCAAATTTCTGGTTTCTTATTCAACACACCCACACATTTCAGGTGTGACTCAATATTTGTATTAATAATGACTCAGGGAAATATTGACTCAAAAAATTATATAAATTTATCAAATTCAAATTTTATAATTAAAATTATCTCAGGGAATATGTGAACCCACACATTTCAGAAATATTGACTCAATATTTGTATTAATAATGAGTCAGGGAAATATTGACTCAAAAAATTATATAAATTTATCAAATTCAAATTTCATAATTATAATTATCTTCAGTATATAAAATGCTATGTTTATAAGCATTTTATAAATTTTTTAAAGTTATAAATGTAGTGGATTTTTTTATACAAGATTTACCTAAATATAAGTACACTTATTTACAAATGTAAGTATAGATAGTGATGATAAATTGCTCATATATAATTATTTATGAATATAAATAGTTATATATGAGCAATACATAATTACAGTCTCGCATTATGAATTATTTGCATAAACAGATGCATTTGTTTTCCAAATATCTCAAGGTCAAAATATGATTTCTAATAGTGAGGATTGTTTAACCTCCTCAGTCCAGGCGTCGCCAGTAGGAGACACTAAACGACACTTTCAAAAAATGCCACCAAGTTAAATAAAAAGCATCATTGGCACCCAAAATCAGTCAACTTTTTTGTTAATAGATGGAAGAACTGAAAAAAAAATGATTTTTTGTGAAATTTTTTTATTCGCAGCTTATTTATGGTAAAACGAAAATGTTCTTTTTCGAGAGAAAGGAAATTACACTCTTGCGCATCTATAAGTGTTCCTATTTTTTATTATTTGTATAATAGAAAATTATTAAACACACTGTTGAATTCCTTAAATTTGGTGTTTTATATTTAACATTATTAATTTCTTACTTAAATCTTCCTACTTCTGATTCAGAACGCTGTTATTTCAGTGTCGCCTGCAGGAAACATTGGGTCAATGGCTATCAAAATTACTTGATTTGACACTATAAGTATGGCATATATTTCAGTTCCAGATGACATTCTTTAATTGCTAATTGACCAAATTCACCATTATTTCACCAAACGTAGATATTTAAGGGTACAGGAAATAATCTGTTTCTGTCAGAAAATGAAATGAAACAGCCTTTAATGATCACTGTAATTATGTCTAATTTAAAGTTTCCCAGCATTCGAATATATTGGGCAGAAAAAACTAAAACTCCCTTACTCGCTAACAACATTTCTTGGAAATCGCGAGTTTTCGAAAAGAAACAACTTAAAATTGAGAAATTATTTAATAGTATAAGATGAGATAGAGAGAGAGAGAGGAAAAATGAATGATAAATTCTGGAAATTAAAGACTCTTCTGCAAGCAGTACAAACAAGAATATTTTGCGATTCAAATTTTATATAACGCTCATTTTACATTATGCTCATTATGCTAATTATTATGAATTACTCATTAAATTAAGAATAATGAAAGATTTTAAATTATGTCAGTTTGTCCCGCTGTCTCCTCCAGGAGACACTTAATTTCTCAAAAATAAAATTTAAAATAATTTTCTTAACATTTATTCAGTACTTTTTCATGTATCTAGAACCAATTGATACAAATTATTCTAAAATTTATGGTTCAAAGTGGACTATGAGTCTAAGGAGGTTAAGCTTGGCATGAAATAAGCTCCTTTTTCCTTATCAAAAACGTTTAATTTACCTTAGAAATTTCTGAGTTTTAGAAATTTTGTTCGTCCAAAAATTTTTTTAATGGATTTCACCAATTTTTATTTATATATATGTAGAATAGGTTTAAACCAATTTATTTTTCTTGGTGTTGGTAATTTGCTTTTAGAATTTCAGAAACATTATACGAAGACATCCTTACAGCTCAAAAAATCTTTCTTGCTTATGTTATGTATTTATTGATTGTTTTTTTGTACGTCGAACTTAGAAGTAACACGCTATTTCTTCGAGGTTTTGAACCTCGGTTGAATGACAAGGACGCCACCTAAACTAGGGTTTCCTTCTCCAAAATTCAACAGTGAGAGTCAAACAGTGTGGAATTTTTTGCAAGGTGAGTGTGCATCTTTTTTATTCCCTGAGTTGGCAGCGCTTTTAATTAACTTTTTGTAGGTTTTTTTTTTTTTTAGCATAATTAATTCTTCGCTGGTTAATATGTTATTTTTTTAAAGTGAAAATAGTAGATGTTGAATAAAACATCTGTCTTATAGCATATATTTTTTCTAGTATTTATCAAAAATTAGAAAAAAAATGTAAGATTTAATAAATTTGTTAGAAAGTACTTCTCTTTACAAGGATCAAGAAAAATCAGGATTCATATTCAAAATTTAAATTTATTAGAATAAAAAGAAGTTGGCCAAACATGTTTTATTTGTCATGTTAAATTTATCAGAATTTTATGGAATAGCAACAAGAAAAAAGACAAATGTATAAGAAATCAAAATTAATAAATAAGGGACTGAATATTAAAAAAAGTATTATGCAATGGTTAAATGTAAATGTTATAGTAAAAAATAATATGCAAGTAAATAAATAATTATCAACAAACAGAAGGAGAATAGAGCATACAATATAAAATGTAAAACTTTTTAATATGGCACAAAAAATAATCTATATATCTCTTGTATTTAATAGCTAATTATTCAGAAACTTATTATTCGGTACTCCCCTATTCACTATTATTTCTATACAAAAACTGTTTGTGGTCTTTGATGCATTTTATTCAGACAAATTTTTAAGTGATTGTGATTGTTTATTAACGTCGTACTGAGAACTAACGCAAGGGTTGATAAATTTGTAAATAAGCGCTGAAAGGAAAATAACGTGCATTGTTAAAGAAAAGCTTATAAATTATATATTCGAAAGTATTTTTATGGAAAACAAAAGAAGTTTAATAATTTCTTTTGTCTCTGTTTTGAATAGCCATAACAAAAGAATTGGTGTTTTTATGTATTTTTATTGTCTTGGAAACTATAGTAATGATACAAATTTCAAATCAAAAAATTAATCTTTACTGGAATAAAGAAAAATTTTCGTCGAAAAATTAAATCTTTTTTTTTTTTTGAGACTAAAATGTTTGACATAGATTAAAAAATGTTTGTTCCCATGAAACTTCTTTTGAGTTTCGAAGCGTAGTTTCGATTATCAGTTATTAATTTGTTCCATTGTGAAAGCAATATTTTTTTTTATACATTTATGACGAGGATAAAGGATTTTTATGAGCAGCTTTAGATTCTAAAAATCAGAACCAAATATATCGAATTAAGCTCTTTGCTTCTGAATATTTCTGAATGTTTCAACGAAAAAAGTATATACCCAAATACTTTATGACATCAATGTAAAGCTAATGATGTTAGGGAAATAGAGAGAGACCAAACCCATTTATTTAAATGATTTATTCATGCAACTAAATTCATGTTTATTATTTTTGTCTCACTGCTTTTATTAAACATAAATTACCTTTCATTTAGCTATATTCTGAATTAGGAATTTACAGTTAATTTGCCTGAAACTGTTTTTATGAACAGTTTTCGCTTAGGAAAACACCAATTTTTTTTCATAATCTCAAATTTAGCTTCATTAAATCTTTTTTTGTGTTACAAGCAGGAATTACAGAATATTAATACGAAAAAAAAATATAATGCACACTCTTTCTTCTCTACAATCAAATATGAAAATCGAAATTCATTCGATTTCTTTTTCTATTAAATGGCCTACATATATTAATTTTCAAGCAATGCTTTATTTTTGAAATTACGAGTAATTCAAAATAGATGAATATTTTGCCTTCGAAAGAGTCAAGTCAATTTAAATCATTCATATTTGAAATTTATGCTCTTAAGTTTGATGCTTTTTCATATTACTTTTCTAGAAAAGCTGTAAATATGTATTCTATAAATTTCCTTCATGTTCAAAACTTATTTAAAATTGCTACTTATTTCGTAAGGTATATGTGACCTTGGTAGCCTAATAGCCTTGGTCGTGAATTCACTGTCGGTGTTGTTTCTGTCGAGTCGTGAGTTCGAGTCCTGATGCCATTAAAAATCCGTAGGGGCTAATGCACGTAGGGGCTAATGCACGTTAAATTTGACGTGGCTCCAAGTTCTCCCATTAGCATGATGTGGAAGTTTGGAAAGGGAAGTACCAACTCAGGTGTTTTCCTCGTCACTTGATAAGGATTGAAAGTTATGAGATTCGTCACCAGTAGCTATTTTGTTGCTTCCAAGAGGAACGTTAATAATCCTTCAGTCAATCAACAGATTAATAAGAGATATTGTGAACAAATAATCTATGAAAATCATATAGATAGCCTTTTCATTGCAAACAGAAATTATGATGGCTACAATGACAACTATTAATAATAATAATGACTATATTAGTACTACTTTTGATCTTTCAGTTTTTAAAAATAACTTTGGTTATAACTTCAGATTTGCAAGATTTTTACTTTCAAATTTCATATTTTGAAAAACATCTCTTTTTGCAGGCAATACAGTTGTAGACGTAAAAAAGTCCCCCCCCCCACTTACCTATTTTGCTAGATAAATCCAGTTCTACCAAGTTTTGCTTCACTTTAACACACACACTTTCCTATTTTGCTAGATAAATCCAGTTCTACCAAGTTTTGCTTCACTTTAAAACACACATTTCCTATTTTGCTAGATAAATCCAGTTCTACCAAGTTTTGCTTCACTTTAAAACACACATTTCCTATTTTGCTAGATAAATCCAGTTCTACCAAGTTTTGCTTCACTTTAGCAAGCAGTTCTTCAAAAAAAAAAAAAGATACGATTTTATTATTTTTATCAACAGAACTTTATTTCTATTTGTAATGAGTGGAATGTAAAGAAGAAAAGGAATGTAAAAAAGTTTATAATCTTTTGACTCCTCTTCTGCCTAAGCTTTGAAATCTGCAAAATTTAATGACTATTCTTTATTTATAAAAAAATGTACATGGTGAATTAAAAGTCCCCCTTGAGTATTTGATAATTTATACAAAAAAATTCTCAACTAAAAAGTTTTTTAAGCGCTATTATATACAGAAAAGAAAGATTGCATTGCAACAATCAACTTTTCTTCACAGTAATTGATTTATTTCAAAATCATATATAGGGTCATATTACTTATTTTATGTTTAAATATAAGTAGACATTTTGTAAGAAAAGTTTTTAAAGTTTTAAATTGTAAGGATGCATTTCAATACGATTGAAATTTTTTAAAAGAAATTATGGTTTGAAACTAAGACTCATTTGAAATCATTTGAATATAATTTCATGATTATCAGCTAAAAAGATAGTATCAATATTATGAGTCTTTTAATTCCTTTAGAATGTGACCGGAGGCCCTATATGAAAGTTATTAAAAAGTATATGCATCTGATAATAGAGGGTGTTTCTAAGGCAAGTTGGTGTTACCATTATGATCTGTCATCTGTTAAAAGGCGTCCAAACAAATTTGACACTGATTCATTAGTTATCTTTCATTTGGTAGCCTTTTGCAGCCAAATCAAAATTTGATTGCTGGCTTATCGAGTTGAAGTCGTCATTTTGCTTTGAGTTGTCACTGTCGATGAGACCTTGTCATGTCGATGACCCCGTCGATACACCTAAAATGAAGAAACAATCAAAAGAACAGCTTGCTTCGGGTGAATCTGCTTTAAAGGAGACAAAGGCGATTTCATAAGTCGGAAAATTTATAGCAATGATTGTTTGGAATACGAAGGTGTCATTCTCACGAATTTCTTCGAGAAAAGACGTAACGATCAATGGACAATACTACTGTTAGTTACACCATTTCCATTTCTCTTTCATTAAACCTCATTGCACATTTTTAACATGGAATATTAATCGCTATCCAGAAAATTGAACCCATTTCAAACTAAAAATTATGAATGGGAAGCATAGGTAACGCCATAAAGACTACACAATGTATTCAAAAAGTTTCAGGATATCTCCTCATAAAAAGTACAAATGGCTCCATCTCAACGAAACCGATGGAGGATATAACAAATAATTCAGTTACTCATATCAAGCGAAAGCATTAATTTCTGACGAGTTTTGTACTGACAGCATTCCTTTGCAATTAGCTTGTGTGTTATTGTCATCGAAAAAAGTGGAATAATTAATGAACCTTAAACTTACTCTAAATTGAGAAAATCGGGCCCAGATACGTAAGAAATGATCAAATCTGCGTAGGATGATGATATTATAAGTCGTTTCCGATTCCATGCTCATTTTGAAATGATAAAAATGTTGATTTTGTGCTACATAATTTCATCGTCAATATTCCATTGTGAGTTGCGCATTCTACAAAGATGTTTCGAATCAGTTTTTGAAACGATTGAGACGCGGGAGGCAGTAGATAGTGGAAATTGGTGCCTCATGTACAGCAATGAAATGTTTCACAAGTCAAACCTTATTCGCCATATTTTGGAGAATAGGTTTATTTTGTTCATTAACCACCCCTGTACTAATCATATCTGTTCTCCACAGGACTATTTTTTACTCCCCAAGTTGAAATTGAAGAGGCAGTGGTACGAATATATAAAGGAGAATGAATGACAATGACATTGAAACTGGGGACTGGACATTTCAATGTCCAGTCACCAGTTTCAATTCAATTCAATTCCTAGTTCCACTTTCAGTTCAATAGACAGTTACATGCCCATTGTGGGACTGGAGGCGCTCCAGAAGATGTTTACTGACCTGTATACTCAATATAAGTGTTGCATAGAATTTTGAGGAGATTATATAAGAGCTTAGTATAAAATAATAGCATATCCTATGGGTTATATGGTCTGTGTGCAATCAGTCCTAGAAATTTCTGAGTACACCATGTATTAATTTAAGAAGCCCAGCTTTTAAATGTATAACTTATAAAATTTCAGAGTTCGTACAAAAACCTAACTCACACAAGACGTACAGAGATCTAAAACAGCTATTTCGAGAAACTAGTTCATGTTTCTTATAACGCCATTTATTATTACATATTAGTCTATTATACGAGGTATGACTATTAAATAACGAGACTGACATTGCTACAGAAGAAGTACGAATGCATAAACACCAGCGACCGACAGCTCTTTAGCGATAAGCCTTCTCTTCTCGAATGCAATGCCTCTCATTTCTGTAAACAAATTCATATGAATCTCGTTTCTGTATACAAACCCATGAACAACGAATTATGAAATTTCGCATGAAAAAAAAATGCAATTGAAACTTATTATTTATTGAAGAAGTGCACGACAATGAATGTTTACCACATGCACGTATTTTTGAATGGTTTCAGCATTTTCGAGATGACCGAGAAGATGTTGGAAGTGATTAACGCACTGGGCTCTCTCCTATGTCAAAAACGGATGACATTATCGAAAAAATCGGTAATCTCGTTCGATCTGACTGTCAGTTAAGTATTCGTGCGATTGCTGAGACTGTAGAAATTGAGAAAGAATGTATACGGTAAATATTTGCACCAAGACAATGCACCGAATCATTCCACATTGTCTGTCAAGAGGTTTCTAGCCAAGTACAGTATCCCAATGTTAGACCATCCACCTTATTCTCCAGATCGTGAGCCATGCGACTTCTGTTAGCTCCCTAAGGTGAAATCTGCATTAAAAGGAACAAGGTTTGATTCCTTTTTTCCATCTGGAAAGGAAACGACAAGCGTCATGAAGGTGCTGACAGAAAAAGACTTTCAGGACTATTTTGAACAATGGAAGATTCGCATGGAGCATTGTAGGGATAGAGGAGTGTTGTATATTGAAGGTGATAATAAGTAAGAATTGAATATAAAATGTTTCACAGTGTCAGTCTCGTTGTTTAATAGCCACATCTCGTATTAATTGTATGTCTTCTGAACTGAAGAGAAATGACTTTTTTTTAGTTTCCTACTTTAACGTTCTGATACATAACTTTGGACTGGGTAGTCTGGAGAAGAAATAGTGATAATCGTAGTTGGGGGATATGGGATTTGATACCCAAAATCATCAAAGCATATAGTATTATTGTGGATGCTGTCCGTTAACTCTTTCAGTGTCCACATGTAAAGTAATGCAGTTGTCTAGAAATCGATATACCTTTTCAAGTATGTGTCGTTCTTATCATCTGTCTCTCACTCAAAGTTACCAGATCCCTTACCAATAATGTGATATAACTTTAGTGATAATGTAAAATGATTAACATCAGCTCTCATAATTATCGCGGCTTATTGATTAAATTTCATTAGCCGTTCATTTAATCAGAAGTAGTAACATTTTTCATATTAAATACACACACTTTTTTCTTTTCTTGTGAAAATCAGTTTTTCTTAAAACATCTGTTTTATTTCATCTGAATTAATTTGAAACAAAGTTTGACAAGACAGGTTAAAATATTTTAAACTTGAGAGTGTTTATCTGTTTATATTGTTTAAATTATACGTACTACATTATACAGTTACTGAAAAGTAACATTTTCTTACTGCAGAATCTTTGCAGTTACAGGTTACTTAAGTTAGAAGTGAATTAAGAAGCTAAAAAAGGAACGTAAAAAAATATTTCTCCCCGAAATTCATAGAAATTTTATAAGTATAGAAATATCTTGTAAAAAAATAGCAAGCGTTGCGCTAATAATACATTTAATGATATTAGAAAATTCTGGATAAATGAAATATGACATCCATTAATTTAAAAGAAAAATTACAAGTTAAATAATGATGAAATGATTAATCTGATTTGCTGAATTGGGTAGGAGAGGCGATGCCTGCATCTGATAAGAGCAATTTTGTTGTCTTTTTTGAGTTTCTAACATGAAAAATACTGCTATCACTGAAAGAATATTTGTCTTAATTTTTTCTTATTGAAAAAATCAGTCTCTAAGCAGATCTTAAATAAAATTCAATAAAATGTCATTAAAATTAAATTACGACTATTGCATGACAGAATTTCAACCTATGATAAGCGACTGCGGTCTTTCAAGACGTCAGAAAATAAAAATTATACTTCAACGCGATGAGTTTTCTTTTTCTTCTTTTTTGAAAAAAAAGAAGAAAAAGTTTTCCCAAGAGGGTTAGATAAAAAAAAATCCTACACGAAGTACTGATAGAAGATTGGAAGCCAAGCTGCTTCAACTTTCTTCAAGTTTCATTGGAAGAGCAATTACTTCAATCATTTTCAACAAAGATGCGGAAAAAGAAAAATGGAAAAAAAAAAAAAAAATGCTTCAGAAGATACATCTTTCAAATTTTTTTTTCTTCCATTGTAGAAGTATATCCGATATTTCTTTTCTACTTTGATAATTTTTAAAAATTATGGAAGAGATATAGCTATGCTTTTGTGATTCATTTGTTTCCTCTGACGTTTGCATAAAAAGTAACAGAAATCGGCTTGAAAAGAAAACCCAAGAGCTTTCGTTTTTTAATGATTTCAACGATGTATTTCGTTCTTGAGGGAGATTCTCATTTTTCACATTAGACGTGTTTTTGACACATATTCCGATAATCGTTGGCTAGAGATGGGGAAGATAGTGGTCTTAATGTGTAACCTAATTTTTATTCTGAAATTATATTTTCCACTTGCGTTTTCTGTTCCTTTTTGTATAGTTCTGTTTTAACCAGAAAAACTTAAGCTAAGGAAATGTAATATCATTAAGTGTTAATGAGTGATATGGAAATGTATTGCATTTCTTCATAGATATGAGTCTTATTCACTTATATCAGTGGAATTTTCCATTTAATAAATAGTCTTTTTTGAGTTTTCATTCTGGTAATTAAGTTCGAATATTTATCTTTCAAAGAAATTAATTTGAACAAAAATAACAAAATAAAAAATGAAATTTGTATTTTCCTGCTAATAAGGTTTGTTATACCTTACATAATATCATTGAAATTAGTTCAATTTTTGTTTAAATTAGAGTACCCAAAAGCAACATTTCAATTCATATTTATAATTCAATCTTTAAAAAAATCAAATATTCAAAACTATAATAACTCATTACGTAATTATTTTTACTACAATTCGGTATAAATCTCGAAAAAAATCAGTAAATATGATTTTTAATTTGGGAAAAACTTTATCGTAGTATAAAAAATTACATCCGTATACATTTTTTTAAAGAAATATGCAGTTTCAGAGTAATAAAATTGTGAAAGCTTGTGCAGTCGTCACTACAGATGGCGTTGTTAGAGCTTCATCAAAGTACACAAAGTAACTGGAGAAAGAGAGTTGTACACTCATGAGAATGTAAAAAAAATATCTATAGATAAAATAACGTCTCTGATGTGGGCCAGGCGAAAATATTTTGAAAATTGCAGTTAGAGTGAGGTAAGGATTTGGAATCTCCAATTTATACAGGCTGAGATAACTTTTTTTCCGTGACAGATCACAGAATAAAGATTCTTTTACAAAAGCTAAATCTAAAAGCAAAACTAGCAAAATTTTTTGAATTTAGTTTCACTTTTTTACCAGATTTATAATACTAGTTTTTTTTACATATATTCGGGACAACTAAAACTATATTTCTTCAGAAAGGTCTACATATTTTACAATGCGTTCATGAATATATATTTGTTATGAATATATGATGACTTACTTGTTTTAAAAATGCCAGAAAGAAACTTTATACAAGATGATATGAATTTCCTTTTTGTAGTATATCTTAATATTAATATAATTTCAGAATAAAATTTATGTTAAATTTGCTTATTTCAGCTTGGTTAACAAAAATATTTAATTTACCATCAGGCAATAGAATGCTTACTTATGGCAGACACACAGCCTCATTCAAATGTTTATTATCATGTAAAACGAACTAGCTTTTACTTATCACTGTGTAATTTTATCCAAAATACAGTTTCTAACACCTTAAAAAAATTTATAATCGAAAAATGATGGTGAGCAAATATAGTAAATAATTGGCTTATACTCAAGTAAACAAAGTGTTTACTTTGATTTTTTTCGAATTTATTACCAGTTTTTTTTTCACTTATTCTACTTCTAATCCAAAACGAATTATTTTTAAGTAACATACTTTGAATTAAAAATTCTAAGCATTTAAAAAATATGCGGTAAATACAAAAACTACTATTCCTCTAATCTTATCACTATTATAACAGTTTCTTAAATCAAAAACGGGATTTTCATTTAGAATAACTAAATGCAGTGATAAAGTATTTTTCTCGTTTTATTAAAATTTTGCATCCGAGGAATACGTCTTGGAAAAAATTAACAAATGTTGTGATTGTCAAACTGTAGGATGGGTATTTATAGATAAGGGTTCTTAGCCTTTTATTGCTCCATCGATCTTCTTTGAAAGAAAAGGGGTCTCTATGGACTCTTCTTTTTATGGGCTCTTTCTTTAAAGTAACATACAAAAAATTGCTCAAGAAATTAATCAATAACATTGAAAAATCCAGTTAATAAAAATGTTCGTTAATGCAATAATACGGATGCTTCTTTTTTAAAATATTAAATAATAACACTTAAATGATAGTTAATATTCTAAACAATGGTATTTTGTAAATACATTTAATACATGAACAATTTTAAAGAAAAATGTTATTGATTAAAGATATTTCAAAGTAATTTTCACTTCGAATAAGAAAATTAAATTGTAATGTGTAAGTGTAGCTGTAATGTAATTGTAATGATAAATTCAATGAAATTGCAATTTTAAAAGAAAGGGAAATGGATAATAATAAGTTATCGCTTAAAATAAGGACAATATTATTTTTTTTCTCATCCAAGTACACAGACCCTTGAAAGGAAATCAGAACCCTTAGTAAAGAGCTCTACCTCTTGAATCGCATGATGCCTTTTCTACCAATATGACATTTTGTAAGTATTGCAAAATTATTCCTAAATTACGTTTCCATTAATACTTCCATAGTCAGTCCTTAAATAGAGAATACAGCTCTAAAGAGACTTCAGCATTACAAATATATGAAAACAATAAATGGAGATTGTAATAGTTTTTCTAGTAACAAAAATAGCTACTATATAATAAAATATGCATCACATACATACGCACATACACTAGCGTTCAAAACTTAAGCAACAAATGCATTTTTCTACATACAACCATGAAATTGTTGATAAGGTCATTTTGCGACCAGTACAGATAAAAGGCAGCTCAGCAGAAAGATGATGCACATGCAAATATCATCAGATGCAAATGATGCATATGCAAATGACATCACAGGGGACGTCACGACATGCAAACGTGTGGAATGCGCAAGCTCAGTGCTAAGACATCTTAAACAGAAGGAGGAAGGACGTATTTCGAGACATTCCCTGCAAGGGAAATTGAAATTGTACATTCCTAATGTCTACAAAGATGCCTTTACACGTGGTAGAATGATCGTCAATCTTGAAGAGGGGTGTAGTTTGACGAGTGTTGCACAAGAGTTTGAAATTGATAAAAGTGTAGTTTCAAGAGTTTGGAAAGACTTCCAAAGGACAGGTGCAGCTGTAAGAAAGGTTGGCGGTGGTTGATCGAGGTAAATAATGACAAGTGTTGACTTCTGTATAGTTCAATAAGTAAAAAAAAAAAAAAAAAAAAAAAAAAAAAAAAAAAAAAAAAAAAAA
>BMAW01086594.1:278400-384370 GCA_019974015.1 Nephila pilipes
AAAAAAAAAAAAAAAAAAAAAAAAAAAAAAAAAAAAAAAAGTAAAAATAAAAAAATAAAATTCCAGAGCCAATTATCGGGCAACATTGTTCAGCAGTAATCAGACGACAGATATCACGGTTTACTGTGGCCAGACACCTGCATAAAGGTGGCCTATTCGCCCATTGTCCTGAACGCTGTATGCCATTAACAGCAGCCCATACATGGCACCGTATACAGTGGTGTCTAGAACTCAAAGATTGGACATCTCATCAATGGAGTCACGTTCTGTTAACTGATGAGAGTCGTTTCAGTCTGAGCAACGATCTTGAGCCCCAGTTGGCATGGAGAGAGATAGAAACACAATTTGCTCCTATTAACATCAAGGAAAGAGACCATTGGGGTGATCTTGGAGTGCTTGTGTAGGGAGGTATTTGGCTGAATGGACGAACGGAGCTCCATATTTTCGACTGTGGCTTCCTTGTCAGAGATCGTTACTGCGATTAAATTATCCTTCCTCACGTGCATCTGTTCCTAGACGCCAATGGTCGGGACTTTATTTTTGTGGACGACAATGCACGTCCACACATGACCTCTGCTGTTGAGGAACTTCTAGAAAGAGGGGATATCTGCAGAATGGATTGGCCACCTTGCACCTCTGATTTAAGTCCCGTAGAACACGTGTGTGATGCTTTGGGGGGACTCCTTGCAACAAAATCGTAACCTTCGGAGAATACCAGAAAGCTGAAACAGATGCTCCTTGAAGAGTGGACACTTTTACCTTACCACTTTTACCTCTGGACACTTTTACCTAGGACACTTTTACCTCTGGACACTTTTACCTCTGGACACTTTTACCTAGGACACTTTTACCTCTGGACACTTTTACCTAGGACACTTTTACCATTACATTTAGGGAGAAGTCATGTCTCTTACTAAGGGACTTAAGTTCATTATTCTCCTTTGTGGCCAGACAAAATTTTTTACTAACGCCATTCTGTCTTTTAAGTCTTTTACTGCTTTGTTCCATTATGTATGCGTACAATTCATTTTTTGGCTACTATACTCTCCTCAACCTTTTTAAGTGCTACATTGTTCCTCTGTAGTGTGAATTTCATGTCACCCAGATGACTTTTTCCGATATTACGGCACAATCTGAAAAGTTTCTTAGGCTTTGCAAATTAGTGTACATTTATTATTTCAGACAGAAACAAAATTCTTCAAACAGAATATTTACATGGGAACATAGCAGGGATTCTGTATTCTCATCCATTACAACAAGAAGAGTCACCGCTCTAATGAATTATCTTCAAGCTATAAGAGTTTATTTAGCATGAGAGTATGTTTAGCATGAGAACCGTTATATTTGGAAATGTTTTACTATGCAAGAATGGTAATGAATAGGATTGAGTCATTAGAGGAATAAGAGAGATTCGTATCAACGCTATACTGATTCGATTAACTGTGAGGTGATACATTCGTACTAAGCGTGTATATTTGATTTGGATCCCGTCACTAGAATTCTATATGAATCGGATCCAGTTATTTGAATTCTATTATTTAGCGTTACGCAGATAAGTGAAATTCTTCATTATAATATTTGGTTAGGGACGTGCATAGTCAACCACTGCACATTTTTAATTTATTTTGAGATTGCTTACGCAAAGCTTGAATAAAGTGGTTAAATTTTTTTGGCTAATTATAATTGTATAACTAGGCTATAGCTTAGAGAAAGGTAATTTCTTTAATTATCATTAGTTAGATGTTAAAAGATTGGTCTTCTTCCATCGTGTTTCTTTTGTTAATCTCATATTTGTTCAGAGAAAAAAGAAATGACGAGAAAATGAAATGTTGCAGAAACGTCAGAAATTTTCAACAAATCAGCTTGGCCATATACAGGGAGTTTCAAAACCCATGGGCAAAAATTAAAGGTGTAATAGAAAAACCTAAGCAAGCAATTTTTACCTTACAAGGCACAGGTGGAGAGCATACGATGAACCACTAGACGGCGCTGTAATGGATAGCATAAAGCGCGAGTTTTCTTACACATCGTCATTTCTGTCGTAGATTTCAAGTCGCCATGGCCTTTACCTGATTACTGTACGTCTCTATATCTCCTGAAATCCATGGTAGAAATGACGATTATTAAGAAAACTCTCTCTTTATGCTTTTCATTTCAGCTCCGTCTAGTGGCTTGCCACTTGCTCTCCGACCATGCATTGTATTACGAAAATTGCTTGTTTTGATGTTTTCTATCATCCCTTAAATTTTTACCCATGAGAAACTAAATGCCTTGTACAATATTTGAAATCCAATTTTTCAGGTGCAATATGTATATTTCATAAGAGGGGAGAAATAGGTTGTAAAGTTTTTCATGTTCAGTGAAGCCTCATTAAGTCGGAACACCTGGATCGGATTTTTTTTTTTTAGTTTTTTAATTTGATTCATGATGTGCAAATTTTCATAATAACATCTATTTGTTTCCTTCACGTATATTTAAAAATTGTTTTTTTTTCTCCTATTGAAATCTTCTAACCGTCACATGGGGCTACTTTGTCTGAATGGAAAATATAATAAAAAAATTTAAGCTCAATTCTGTTATACACATAGTAGACATTATTTTTACTATCAAGATTAGGTTTACTCTTACTCGATTAATTCAATATGAAGATGATTTTCTGTAAGTATGTTTTACTTTATTTCATTTTCTCTTCATTTTCTTGTTAAATAGGATTTCATTACCTTGGACCGGCACTAGTTCCAATTAATCCGACTTATGGAAATTTTATTGTAATAATTATATATTTAAATTAAATATTTATCCGTATGTATTACGGATATGCCTGTACAGAAATAAAAAATGTAAACAACTATTCTAGAGAGCATGTAAGAATCTTATAACGTATTCAATCTGAAAATTTGACTATTAAATTCATATAATTTAGTATTCTACCGCATGAACATCAAAGTTATCCGTTATTTAGAATTTTGTATCAATTTTATTATGAATGTTTTCATTAATATGAATATAGTTTTAAAGATAAATATATGCTGTAAATGTTACATATAATACATACTTAACTAGATTGAATTTACCAATATTGTATATTAAATATTTTGATGCAGATTCAAGATTTTAACACCAATATAATCATTTTTAACTTGAATAAAATTATTGATAAGTATGACCGCTATTAACGAATTATGAACTATTATAAATGCTATTAATATATGCTAAATCAAATAACTCTTTAAAAGTATTACTTGAATTTATACCGATCTATTCTTTAAATAATAAATTTAAGATCTAAAAATGAAAACAAACTTAATAAAGGCTCTGTCAACCGTAGTTGTCAGAAATTACCCAGAAGGGAATTTGTGAAATCATACTGGAAAAAAAGCTGATTCATCCCAGCCAGTAAAGGAAATGAACTAGGCCAAGCTTAAAATGATATTATTAACGTCCCATTTTAGTTGTTAATTACTTTTGATGAGCATATTGGTGTTTTAGTTGTTGAAAACCCTTTATTATTGGGGTAATTCCATTATTACTGGCATAATTCTAACTCGGGTATGATAAAAATTTTTCTTTCTCTCCTGTCACTACACATAAGATATAACATACAACATACAATGAGATCTTCTAAATCCCAGTGTTAAAAAATAGGTCGTATTTTTAAATTTGTGGGAAATTTAACTTCTGGGGCGATTTAAAAACTGTTGACTTGTCCATGGATCATTTTGCTCTTTTTCTAAGAAATAAATGAGTATCACTCCTTTCGCACCTCAAAAATTCTTCGTTCCGGCCGATGATACCATCTTCGTCTTCTTTGGAGCAGATTTACTGGAAGAGACCCATTGTTTTGATTGTTGCTTGGTTTTCGGTGTATAATGATCGATCGATCTCTCAGTGGTTGTGACAATTCGACCCAAAATGATGATCACAGCTCAACGGGGCAGGATTCACATTTTGATTTGGCAGGAAATGACAACGAAATCAAAACTAATCAATGAATCTGTATCAGATTTGCTTTGGAGCTGTTTAACAGATGGAAGCCCATAACGGTAACACAAACTTGACTTGATATTTCCACCTGACGTAAAAACAGGTATTTTCTTAAACCATCCTTGTATTTAATTTTTTCTCGTTAAACTTTGCTCTATATATGTATAACATAGCCTATAGGAGAGTGATTAATAATTCTGAATTGATATCAGATGACTAAAAAGGTATGTGAAGTGATATTTAATTTTTTCCTAACTACCATAACACATGAAGGAGAAGGAAGAACAATAGAACGAGAAACCCATTTAAAAATCTTTTATATATCTCATATTATCTAATTTCATAAATCCTTTGGAGAATGCTATCTTTGATAAGCTCTATTTAAACCATTTTAGAACAAAGGGAAAAAACCCATACTGGCGACGGCTATTGACAACGGTCCACGTAATTGTGAATCTCGGTCAAGTGAAGAGGATAACACCTGAGCTGAGCTGTTACTTCTCTCTCCAAACTTCCACACTAATGGGAGGATTGACGACCTAGACAAGATTTAAAGTGTTTCAGCCACGGCGGGGCTTTAATGGCATTAAGGCTCGATTCCGTGACTCGACGAAAGCAACGCCGACAGCAAGTCCTCTACTGTGACCACTAGGCTTCCATGATCACACAGTTCCTTAAAGTTTCTTTAGATCGAAAAAAAATATAAAAAATTTTAAAAAAAAAAAAAAAAAAAAAAACTTGTGATTATAACATTAGAAAACTACTTCTGTATACTGAGTATAAAAATGTTATTTATCAAATTTTTTTTAACGTAATTCGAGAGTTAAAAATCTTATATTTAAAGACGGACTAAAAGGCATAAAAATACTTTTTTAAAAGGTAAAATAATGCTTAAATTATAAGAGCTTGAGACACTTAATTAAAATATACAAGTAAATACTTATAAATTAAGTACTATAGCTAATTTCATATATATGAAATTAAAAGAATTTTTAGCGCTTCAAGCTTTTATAAATTATCCATTATTTTTTTATTAAAATTATTTTTATACCTCTTAATCTATCTTTAAGCGAAAAGCTGGATTTTGAATTTCTTAAAATCATATATATTTAACTGTTTTTATTGTCGCGGTAGCCTAGTGGTCATGGCTTCGGACTCGTGGCCTGCAGTTTTCGTTCAATCGCGGGTTCGAACCTTGGCCGCTAAAGACCCGCCGTATAGCCGGGGCTGATGCAAGTTAAATCTGTCGGCACCCAAAGTCCTCCCGTTGGAGTGGTGTGGAAGTTAGGAGAGGGGGCGTGCCAGCACATGAGTCGTCCTCGTCACTTGACCGAGGTTAAAAATTACGAGGTCCGTCGCCAATAGCCCAGTGTTGCTTTTAGTGCGACGTTAATAAGAACTCAACTAAAATTAATTAACTGTTTTTAGCCCGAAAATTTAAAACTAAAGTGCAATTATATGAGATATACGCGTGTGCAAAATTTCTATTGAATTGTACGTTGTTCAGTTCAAGGCCAAATCCCACCTCCCTCATAATTCTGTTATTTCTTGAGCATACATAGTATTGCATTGTCATCGGAATTACATGTGTATGCAAAATTTCAACTCCATTGGATGATAGGAAAAGAAATTCGGGTACAAATTTTGTTCTGTAAAGACATACATTCTAACATAGGCAAGTTAAATAAAAGCTTGTAAAAACAATTGATAATATTCTATGAAAATCAAGATAAAATTTCATGAAAGAAAAGACTTATAATAAACCTGAGAAAGATTTATGTCATAAATCTCTCTTTCACAAATAAATGTTTTTGACATAATGCTTGATGGTAAACTTGAAGATGTGTTATTTCTGGAAATGTACTTTGTGGAATTAATAAAAATAAGTATTTTCATAAAGATTCTTCATTGAAATTTTCCTTACAGCATCGCACTTGAAAATTTTATATAAAATGTAGATGGTTATAAAGCTTTTAAAACGAGCCTTTCTTTAAAATAATTTACAATACGTTTTTTATTAATTTCTGTTTTTAAAGACCAACGTATACAATCTACAGAAAATTCGTTTCCTACGTATATTTAAGTTCATATTCATACAAGTAAGAGGTTTCATATTAAGATAGTTCTATTTGGCTTAAGGCAAATAAATTTTTTCGGGAAATTTTGATATTAATTTAAAGGCATTTGATGTTATGTGGATTATCTGCTCGTAATATTACTATTACTATCATAAAAACACTTTGAAATAATTTGAAAAGAACAAACATGGTCAACTCATGACTATAAGAACAAAAATGTTATTTTAGGGAGTTTGATGATTAGATTAAATTGATGAAAGAATTTTGAATCATTAAATAATTTAAAGCTCAAGTTTGAAATTATTTAACGATTCAGAGTGAATAATGAAAATGGGTTAATTTAGAAACTTGCTAACGAAGGGTTGAATAACCTAGAATAATATTTTAATTTTTATTTGGACAAACATTGCACCGTCAGAAGGTTAAAAGGTCACTTAATTAGTATCACTATGGCTATTGTATTTCATGGCTACAAAATAGTTTGTCACATGAAGAAATATAAGCATATTTAAAGAAAAGAATTAATATAATTTTTTTAAAGTAAATTCCTACTTAGGTCAACAAAAAAAAATTTCATTTTAGTTACTTTTCATTAAATAATTGCAATTAATATAAATATGTATATACATATGACAGAATCACAATATTAACAGGCAAAAGAAATTTTTTTTCTAGCGATTTATACGCTTCGCCACTGACGATATTTATTCCTAAATTTATATCCTGATAAACATCTTATACAAGAGAAATATTTTTGTTCCATATAAAACTAATATTAATTATTTGAAAATTAAAAAAAAAAAAATATTAATGCTTCAACGAGATTCGATCCGAAGGCATAATGATTCTACGCCAACGCTCTACCAGCTTTGCCATTGCAAGACAAACAGCAAGATAGAATCATTGACTTGTTTCTTAATTCATTAGGTAAATTAAATGGTTGGAATGCAGTTTAAACCTACCACCCTTGGCAACAGGAATTATTTGGCGGTATTTTGCCTAATGTGGCTACCCTGGTTGGCTTCGCGGACTTAACGTTCATCTAAAAAAAATCGCCAAATATGGCAATTTTTGAAAGCATGTCGAGTGGTTTCGCTAAACTGCATTTTTTTACAATTAAATTTAATTAATGAATTAATATTTGAAAACATTGCATTAACATCAAGTGTCATCCACTACAAGTTTAAAAAAATGTATTTGAAGTTGAGTTGATGAATAAGTATTTTATTAACAATTGAAAAATTGAATAAGACATCTGAATATATATAGGGAGAGTGTGAGCTAATAGTAGGTATTTAAAAATAAACTAAAGTTAATGAAATTTAAATAAGCGAAATAAAGAGAAAAAAAATGTTATTTGATAATACTTTGATGTTACTTTTATGTATGTTAAATTAAGTTACCAGGTAAATAAAATACATTACTTTTTTTCCAAATTAAGTGAACCTTAATTATATAACTAAGCATTATCAGTATCGCTGTAGCTATTTTATGCTGTATCACGATTGTTATTGTTATGGCTGTGCGTTATTCCTCTATTGTATTTCATAGTTATAAAATGGCTTGCTGCTTAAAAAAATAAGAGCTGGTTTAAAGATAAAAAAATCAAGTTAATGAATTTTAAAAAGAGAAATCAGAAGAGATAATTTATTATTTCATTATACTTCGATATTGCTTTTGTGTATGTTAAATTACATATCTCTAGAGAAATAAAATCTTTCCCTTTCATCTTAATAAAATGAACTTAATTTTATAATTGAGCAGTACCATTGTAGCTTTGGATGCATTGTCAATATAATTATTTTATGCAGTATCACTATAGTTATATTGTATTGTATAGCCATTGTATTTCATAGTTATAAAATGGTTTGCAACCAAAAGAAACAAGAGTGGGCTCAAAGATGAAATTAAACTGAAAATAATGCATTTTTTTTTAAAAAAAGGGAAATAAAAGGAATATATTATTCTTTTATATTTTGATGTTACATTTATTCATAATAAATTATACCTAGAGAGAAATAAAACCCATTGCTTTTCTTCCAAGTAAAGTGAGCCTTAATTCTATAAATGAACAGTATCACTGTACCTTTGTTGTATCACTATAGTCATAGTTATGCATTATTACTATAATTATTTTTTTTTCATAATTATAAAATAGTTTGCTACATAAAAAAATAAGGATGGGCTCAAAGATGAAATAAAACTAAATTTATTGCATTAAAAAAAAATAAAAGGAATTTATATATATATAATTGGACTATACCTTACTGTTACTTATATGTAAGTTAAATTATATCGAGAGAGAGAAGAGAGAGAGAGAGAGAGAAATGCGATGATTTTCATCCAAATAAAATGAATCTTAATTCCATAATTTAGCTTATTTATTTTATTTTTTTTTCTTCCTTTTTAAATAAGACAAGACTGAGAAGAGAAGAGAGATGTAATTCATCAAGATGGGAAAATCGTGGAACTCTCAAAGGATGCTGATTTGGAAAACATTTAAAAACTTTTTTTTTTTGCGTGCTGAGTGAAAATTACATTTGTAATTGAACCCTAAAAAATTGTTCAAGTTGTCTGAGGCCCTGTTGGAGCCGATGACGTCATACAGGTCACGTGGGGCACGTGGCTTGATTGATCACCAAAAGCAACTGAGCCGAAATGGAGAAATAATTGATTCGGAAAAACGATAACCGGAAGTTTTTCTCCATTCTTTGCCTCTTTGTTCTGGAGAAAAGAAAGAAAAAAAAATCTAGCATCTTTTTATTTCTCCTTTTCAGAGTTTGATTTTTTTTCTAATATGATATTGAATTTCTCCTTTTTTGATGATATGTAATAAATATACGAATTCTGGGAAAATTCCAAACTGGAAGATAAAGGATTCGTTTCGTCTCTTAAACGCAATATACGATTTAAACTTGCCTTCTCTCAGAGCCTTTGAGTCCGTAGTGTGTTTTACTTTATTTCATTTTCTATTGTATAAGTAATGGATACCAAAGCACTTTTATATTTGAAATTTCATCTTTACCGAATCAAGATACTTGAAAAGAAAAGAGAAGGGGGGCGGGCGAGGAAAGAGTATTCCTCTTTGAGTGCAATTGAAGACAGAATTCTTAAATGGAAATAAATGGTTTTAAAGATTTTTTTTGTCCAGGTTTTAGGTTTTTCAATCAGAAGATTTCATTATTTTGTGTCCTTTCTTTTTTCTTTTCTGGTGTCTTTGCAACCGCCTTATTTTCAAATTTTAGCAAAACTCTTTGAAAACCGCAGAAGACTTTTTTTTCTGGTCTCTCATGAAACATTGATCTGGCTTACAAATACACATAAAAGGGCACTTTTGGAATAATTTATTCTCGACAATATCCTTTGTCTTTGTTTCAAAATGAGACAAAAGTACAGATAAAAATGCTTGAATCGAAGGTAAAAAAAAAGGAAAGAGAGCACTGATATAATATAAAATAATGATCTCAAAAGAAAAGTAATGAGACAAAGGGAATAAAAGCATTTCCTTGAATTATTCTCTTTTTCGTTACCTCCTCTTTGGTTTATTCTGTTTCGTACGAAACAGCGGACGAAATCTTTGATAGATTACCAGTGTTTGTGAAATAGCATTAAGTGTTATTATGAACAAGTTTTTTTTCAAGATTAAGAAGAGTAAATTCATCAATAGGAGATTAAGGGAATATTTTTTTTTTACAAAACTGTAACGCCCCTTCATAACTTAATTAGGCTGATGTACTCGATAATTCTAATAATATTGATGCAACTGGCTTACAATTTAAGGAAAAGACACTAGAAAGGAACTAAATCATGCTATTAATAATTATATTAATTAACATTTTTTTCATTACTTCAGCTTTTACTCAGCATGCCTTAATATTAATTTCGAATTAAAAAAAAAAAAAAAAATCAAGCTTGCCAACTCACCGGTGCCGAATGAAATACTTCTCAAATATTAAAGATTCGAGCGCCTTTTACAACACGCTCTAATTAGGAATCACTTCTAACCGAGTTTAATCACAGAAGCGGAGCTTTTCAAATCATTCCAACTTCTAACATACAAGCATCTACTGAATACTCACTATCAACTATATCCCATTGCTTTCAATTCTATTTCCCGTACATACCACTAAATCTCAAATCAATTCATTTCCACTTCTTTCCTCTTATTTGCCTAGATCACATTTCATTTGATCGGAAAGGGGTTGGAAACTTGAATATAACATCAGAGAGTTATCCCAGTTAAGGGAAGGTTTGCGTATAGCCCAACATTTTGAAACTAGTTTTCAGTATGTAAAATACTTTCCACTAGACTATAACTGATTCTCCGAGTATTTTTTTTTATCTGATCTTAAGGGCATTTCTATGACGTTGTTTGATTCGAGATCCTCATTTTCTGAATTATGTAAACCAGTTTTCCTCTATAAACTGAAGCGTAGTGAATAAGATAGATGGTTTGAGGAGTATAATAGTAAAGCTAGAGAGAGTTTGATAGGTTTGAATGTTGAGATTAGATGTATTCTTACCCTGAGAAGAAAGTACTCGATATTTAGTGTTAAGTGATCTTCTGAAAGCGGATATTTAACCCGATTCAGTTTACAAGTTTTATTACTGATTCAGATCCATTTTGTGCCATTTGTAAGATAAGTAGAATTTTGTAATATATATCATTTGGTGTGGACACGTGAAGGATTCTGTTTCATATTCGTAATATTAATATTGATTCTTTGATTATTCTCAAATAAGAATAAAACTAAATTAGATATGTATCCCTCCAATGTTGTTATTATTTCAGGACAAAATAATGAACAGCCGGGATGGTTTCGGGAACAAATATTATTTAATACTTGACCCATTCCACAACACAAGACAGGATACAAAACATATATAAAACACAGATTCATTAACATCACTCCATCATTCTGCTAAAAAGTCACTCGCCTTCCATCGAGCTTGCGCTTCCAACCAAAAGAACATGTGGCGCCATCTGGCTACCGTTTAATAGTACATGGAAGGTAGTGTTAAATTACTGAGTTACAGATATTTGATTATCAGATTATTTTGACTATTTACTTGGTGACTGAACTTTAAATGAATTACTATGGATCAAACACTAGGTATGCGGTGAAGTGTTGCAAAGCTCAGAATTTGTTGACCATAGAATGAATGTTATAATCAGTACTAGAAATAAATAGAAAAAGATTAAGTAACTAGGAGTCTCAATAATTTCTATTTATTACTTAATATGTAATAGAAACTCATAATTTTACTTTAAGTAACATTTATATAAATTTTTATGTGTTTTGTTTCGATCTTAGTTCTATTTGAGTCAAAATAATACGGGAAATTATTTATTTTATTATTTTCTGAGAAGAGTTTCCCCAGCTTACGTCATCTGATAAAATGTATTCAATCTGACATTTTTTAACACTCCCTGAAGTGTAAAATTTATTAATATCTCATGAAAGAAAAAAATTTAAGATGCCTCTAAAAATTTAAAGTTTGGTACTAGTTTCTTAAGCTTTCATTTGTATTTATTTTTGTTTCGTTACTTTTCAAGTTTTTCAATTCTATGTCTTGTACCAAATTTTGACATCTTAATAATTCCTTTGTAAGTTTACATACTAACATCTCTTCGTTCTACATGATTTTAAGAATTTCAAAGAGATTTGCTAGAACGAAGGAGTGCCTTTTATTAAATCTGCACAATACAGCTGCATAATTGATATTGGCGATGAACCGACTAATTTTAAACCACGATTGTAAATGACGAAGATATTCTCTCAACTAGTACATCACTATCCCCACCTCCCCACCACCCAACATGAGGACTCTGAGGTGTTCCTTTAGTGTAAAACAGCTTTTATTATTCCTTCAAATGGGTTCTTAAGTGGAATTTAAGACTCGAACTCGTGACTCCAAATGAAAATCATCTACAATACCTGATATTTTCTAAAGTTTCTTTTTATGTTTCACCCCGCATGCATCTGTAAAGTAAGAGTCTTATGTTACTCGTCTTAAAGGGCGGGAATATGTCAAAATAGAACAGCATTGAGTGATCTAAATAAGAATTATGCTTTTCAAGCAAAAATACCAGAGGATCAGAAAATACCAGTTTTTGATGACAGATGGCGTTCCTCCTTTCTCATTTCCCGTTCCTATCACCATATTTTTCCTTCCTAATATGGTTACCGAATATGAATGGTGAATCAAATGGATGGCGTTTCTCCATTGTAGTTATGAATCGTCCTTATATATATCTGGGTTTTTTTGGAAACGTTTCATCTAACTTTTTTATTGCACTTTACAATAGTAATTTAGTAATAAGCATATAATATTTATTAAAGGGTAATTAACACCAACATAAGGTAGTATAAGAGAAGAAACAAACAAAATCTGGAACTAAGTTTCTGAAAATTAAGATTTCCAAACGTTTGTTTGCCAGAGTGAAACGACTGTCTCACGGTTAAGAAGCATAAAGAGAGAACATTAAAATATAGAAAAGCAGTATGATTACAGCGTATAACTCCTGATTCCTGAGAGAGCTTACAATTTTAATCCGAAGCTATAATTTTAATCTCAAGTTTATTTCGTAATCTCTTTTTCAATGCGATTGAGGGTAAATTTCCGGCAGACGTTTGTAAAATTTTGAAAATTGGAATATAACTTTCAGTAATGGTGCATTCTTTTCACCGAAGAGAATATATAAAATTAGTAGAAACAAAGAAACATACTGTTCTTTTTTCTGATGTAAAAAATCAATGTTATTTCATCTCAATAAATCTTCATTTCTATGTATGATTAGAAATATCTAGAAACTAAGTATGAAAAAGAAAGTTCGATTCTTTGAAAAAAGAGCCGTCTGCTACATGAGCTAATTAAAGAACTCTTTTGACTTTTGTGTTTTACAACTGTTCCATTAACAGAAAAAGAACATTGGGGTAAAATTGGAACTACTCTCCAATTAAAAAGAACAAAAAAAGAGCATTGACTAAAAGGGAACTTTTCTGAACGGTAACTAAGAAAGAGAGATTGCAAAGAGCTTGATAAATAGAGTTAGTTAGTGAAACTGTCAGTAATTAAAGCTAAAATCGATCCTTAAGTTATTTTTCTTTGAACTTAACGAAGAATGATTGTTTCGAAAACTTTTGTTGAATTCAACCAGATAGCTGTTTTTTGTTTTTGCGATTTCGTAACATTTAACGATAAAATGGAAAAATTAAAATATAAGCAAATTGGAATCAAAAGAACCAGTTTTTTTTATTTATTGTTTAATTTAATTTTATAATATTTGCAATTTTTAATAGTTTTAATATTTATTAATTTAAATTATAGTTTTTCCTTAGCTATAAATTGCAATTTATTAAGAATTTATATACATGTTAAAAATTATGTATATTGAACATTAATAAATATATAATTATTTATATATTTAATACATATTTTAAAAATGTAATATTTTATTATTAAAATATAGTAGCTTTCTTTGTAGCAAGAAAAAAGTTACAATTCCCATTTACTGTTTTTATATGTTTATTATATTAAAGTTTCTTTTTAAAGCAATTTTCTATATTTAATGAATCATTATGGAGTGTAATGTGATTGTGATTGCTTATTAACGGCGCTCTAAGTAGCAACATGAGAGCTATTGGCAACGAACATCGTAATTTTTAGCCTCAGTCAATCGACGAGGATGACATCTGAGCTAGTAACTCCATCTTCAAGCTTCCCCAACACTAGAACGGAAGGACTTGGGACCGCAAACAGATTGAAGATGCATCAGCCCCTTTGCATGCTGGGCTTTTAGTAGCATCTGGGCTCGAGCCCACGATTCGAAGAAAACAACACCAACCGCGACCAAAACCACTAGCCTACCCCCGCCACAGGACTTATTATGGAAAGACTTAGGGAAGCATATTTTAGAAATAATTTTGTAATAGTTATAAAATTTCATATTGGTTCAACAGATATCCTGAAATTCTAGGGGTGAAGCTGAACTAAGGGTTATTGTCACCTTTCAAAGGTCCGTATACTTGGATGAGAAAAAAAATATTGTTCTTATTTTAAATGATATCTTACTCTAACTTCCATTTCAATTTATTATAAAATTGAAGTTTCATTGTATTCTTCATAAAGGATTTACACTTATACAATGCAATTTGTGGTGTAGCACTACTTCTACCCGACTCTTGTGCCATAATATAATCGAATATAACTAACTCTAAAAGGCAATAATCTATGTAAAGACACACAAGTGAGTTCCAACTCAACTATTTATTTATCAATTAATGTAATATAATATCTAAGGAGTTTTCGCTCTCTCTTGGACCTTGGAACTAACCCGCCAATTCAGATATTATTGAAATAATACGCTCTTACCAAAACCTTTCCAGTTAAGGTTGCTTTGATCTGTCATATCCTCTGCGACAAATATCGCCAGTAACAACTATTGGTATTATCGGCCTCTTGCTAGAAATATGCTCAGAGTTAACCACACACACTTTCTCTTTCCTCTAAATTTCACTTTACTTATATATCAATATATCTGAATTACTTTCCTTTATTTCTACCTGCATCTAACTAACATAACCACGTTTCATTTGGGTTGGGAAGAAATTGCTATTTCATGCAATCAATCTCAATTAAAGTCCCCATGGTTAGTGAAGAGAAAATCGGGAATAGCCCAACGTCACAATTTTAATTTTCTTATTCGGGATAATATTTACTATGGAGTACCTTTAATCATTAACGTTTTGCTTAAAGTTGATCATGCATTAAATTATGAGTTACAATAGTATTTACAAAATACCATTGTTTAGAATATTGGCCATCATTTAAGAATTAGTATTTAATATTTTAAGAAGAAGCATCTGTATATTATTGCATTAACGAGTGTTCTTATTAACTGAATTTTTCAATGTCTCTTATTGATTTCTTGTGTAATTTTGTGTATGTTACTTAAACACTTAACAGAAAGAATCCATAAAAAAGGAGTCCATGGACTCCACTTTTCTAACGAGGATCTGTTGAGGAAAAAAAGGATTAGAACCTTAATCTATAAATACCCATCCTACAGTTTGACAATCATAACACACGTAAATTTTTTCTAGATATATTCCTTCTATGGAAAGCTTTAATAAAGAAAGAAATATGAGGTGATTACTATATTTTGTTAATCTGAAACAAAAAATCTCATTTTTGATTTTAAGAAATTATACTAATAGTAATACATATGTGAGATAGGAATGGTCGTGAAAAATTGTTTATTTAATTACTATTTGATCGGAAAAAATAACTCTAGCATAATATTTCTGAGAAATAATTTAAAAATTATAATATGTATATGAGATGAACTATTTGAGTGGGATTGTGTGATAAATTTCAAAATTTTTCTGTCCATTTACAGTTTTTGAATCAATTTTAACAATATATAGGATAAAATAAAAAAGAAACAAAATAAAGTATTGAAGTAGTGTAAGAAAGATACTGTGTATCTTTTCTTCGTCGTTGTTCTCGTACGAGTTCATTAAAATATAAATAATAAAATTATACTGTCACTAAAAAAGATATTTCACCTTTTTTTGGGAGATCATTATCCAGAGCAAGAGTATCGATAAATTATTCTCGGCGATCGAATGTAAAAATAGTAATAAAAGTGCAAAATGCTACCATTTTTTTTTGTTAATGAATGGCAGGCATTATATATAATAACATTTTGCGAAAAATGTACACAATTGGTGTGTAAAAAATCTTAAAATGGAGAGATGTAGATTTTTGATCAATCACGAGATCTTTTCTATTATCCTTGAAATGTGAACTAAAATATTTATTGCAATGGCATTTAATTTCTTATTAATGTTATATGTTCAAAACGTGAGTAATTTCATCGTTTATTTAGCTGCTTATGTCATACATAAATATAACATTCAATTTTTAAGAAAAACAAATTCTTAAAAAGCAAAAGAAGTGATGATATTTTATGAATTATTGCATCAGAATAATATGCATACATAGAAAGGCAAAACTTTAGGGTTTTTACCTTTCCTTCTGCTTCATTGCTTCCAATTTTTTTAAAAGAAATGTTTTGAAAATAACTGTGAAAACGAGAGAATAATCAATATTTTTTCAAGAATTTTAATTCAACGAATTACCCTTATATTTCATTTATAATCATAAACATATCAATATCCAGTTAAAATTGCTGTACAACTTTAAAGAAATGGGTTTGCAAAAGTAAAAATAGTAAAGGAGAACTGTACATTTAAATTGTTGTTTAAAAATGCTAAAATTGAGCTCCAATATCTTATTTAAGAAATTGCTAATTTAAAAAAGACTCGTAACTCAAGATATAGTAAGATATTAATTCTAGTTAATTACTAGAAGATTTGGAACATATTCATAGGAGACTGCATACGTGCGAAATCCTTATTTTGAAATTGTAGATTCGGGAATGTTAAAAGATTTCCAATTTTTTCCCATTCAATGCCTAGTGGAGACATAAAATTAGATTAACTGCAATTGGTATAGCATTTACATAATATGTTTTTATAATGAAATAAAATATTAAATTTGTTTTTTTTTTTAAAAAAAAATCTTTTTTGGACACCTGATTATTAAGTCTTTAATTTTCAAGAATACAAAGTGTTGCTAAAAAGGTTTATGACTGAGTTCATACTAAAACAGAAAGTACAGTAAGTAAAATTTTATTATCAATTATTCTAAATATAACCCTTATAAAGCTATACATCGGTTCGCACGTTTCTCGAGACGTTCCACAATTGGCTAGAATGCTTTGTAGCTAACTCGTAACGTTAGCTTGAATCGTTAAATCGATGTCCTTTAAGTTTCAATATCAGATTTGGAAATAATAATAATAAAAAAAAAAACTCATTGGTGCCAAGTCCAGAGAGCACGAGGGTGGTGGTGTGCAGCTTCACTTTTGTGAGTTAAAAACTATTGAATAACAGCTGTAACATGGTATGTTGATCAACAAGAACCTATTTTTGGTTGCGTTTAAGTCCAGACATCCCTTTTCCGACGCGTTCCAATAAGCTGTTCATTACATCTCTATAGAACGCTTCATTCACTGTTTGTTCTTCAGGAACAAACACGAAGTGAATAATTCCTTTACATGTCAGAAAGGTTACCATATTTAACTTCACTCGGAATTTATGACTGAGAAGTTTTTCCATCTTCAGAAAGTTGGAGTTAACCATTCCCGCATCCTTCCTTTTCATTTCCAGATTCTCAGATTTTACTAAGCCACGATAAAAAACCCAACTATTTGTACCCTGTAATAATTATTTTAAAAATGAATTTGGTCGTGATGACACATTTGAAGATCTTTACAAGCAACCACGTGCTCCTCTTTTTGGGTAGTTTCATCATTGAACGTGGAACAAAACTTACCCATAACATCCTATTCTCAAAATCCTCTAAAATTATTTTAAGAAACCGTTTCGTTATCAATGTTTTGCAGTCTAATTGTTGATCAACGGACATTTTTCAACACGTTGGGTATAGCTTCATGTCTGAGCAATTCGGTTCATGCAAAGATTCCCTATTTTTTGTAATCTATAACATTCTTCCAACTATTTCGAATTTCTTTAGTCACAAAAGCACATTCTCTAGACACAAATAAAATGCTTACCTTTGTTGTTTGATAAATTTTCCGGTAGATTTGCCAATTTTGAAGCGAAGCTTCACCGCTCACCTCTGTTACAAATATAGATTCACTATAACTGTAAACAATAGAGGACACTCAAAAAGAGCTATATTTTAAAGACAGTTCAGTAAAACTTATGCAACTTCTCAATCGTATTCAGAATACTTCGAAATTTATGTTTCTGCTTTTTTTTACACAGATATACTGATTCCATTGCCTCATTACAAATTTTTTTAGCTACACTAAGTATGCGTATTTATGTCTGAGAGCTTCATCTCTAGAGAGGAAGAGGGTATATATATAATGAAATGAAAGTAACATTTTGAAGTCAGTCTGAAAAAATAGACTTAAGCGAAAAATGATGGAAATAAGGAGGGTCTCAAAGCAAACTGGCTAACGTTTATGTCGAACTAAAAGAGAATTCAGAAAACCCGTCAAACCATCTTGATTGCGGAAAAGCAATTACAGAAGCTCTAGAAAGTTTATCCTTTTAAATCAGATGGATTCTAAAAATGTCAAGGAAAGAGCTTGCAGTTTATTAATGCAACATTTAAATGAAGAAAAGAAATCAATTTACTTACTTTAAGGAGTTAAATGTTTGATACGTCTTATTTTAATAATAAATTAAAGTGACGATATTTGTTGATTATTATAACAACTATTTGATTTTGATGTTACTTGTTTTTACTTTTTAATTGAATCTGAGTTATGATTTAAAATTAATGAAGCGAGTTTGTGTACCCCATATGCGATACTTGCTTCAAGTTCACTTATACATAATATCCATTAAAGTCCTGTCTCTCCGCCTTACCTTGAGAACGATGTGATATTTAGGTATAGTAAAGTGGATATGTTCTACAATGTGAGATCGTTTGCAGTGCAACTTGGTAACAAAAGTGGAGTTAGAGTTTCTATCTAAAAAGCAGTAAGACATACGGTATAGTTATGAAGTTCACTATAAATAACTATAAATTACAAAAGTATCAATAACAAAGTTGTAGAACGTCCTGAATTCAGAGCGACAAGATATCTTGTGCAGAAAAATGTTAAGAACAGAACATGTAAGATACTAGATAGTTTATTCGCCCTGTAAAGCAATGAAAAATATTAGAAGGAAAAAAGAACAACAATTATCAGTATAGATCTTTATTTGTGGTATTTGATATGCTCTCTGGCAGCTACAATTAATATCTTGATTGTTTTTGTTTTTATTTTAGATTGCATATTTTTTAGCGTATGAGATGACTCTCTGGTACAAGCATCAGTAATATGGCGTTTAAGATTTACAATGTTGTTGGAGGGGTTCTTAGCACCTACTGTTTGATGTATCCCAGCAAAAAAATTCAATATGGTTAGATCAGGTGAGCGAGGTGGCCATTCTGAGATAAAACCATATCCAGTGATTTGATGCTGGGATGTCTCCTTGAGATAATGCTTTTCTTTCAATGCATCATGTGGAGAGACACGATCGTGTTAGAATCATACGATTCGAAGTTGAATCAGTGACAAATTCTCAAAAAAGAAATTTTGATATTTTATTGAAATTCCAAATTGTATGTCCTAGTAAAACACAGGCATAATCATCTAGTCAGCCTATTATTAAAAATTCCACAACAAACTTTACTGACCAGCATACTTGATGTCGAACTTCAGTGGGAAATGTAAAATTTCTCAAAGCTCACTCAAGGTGTTCTGTCGAAAGCATATTTCATTGCATGAAAAACACGTCTCTTCTGTCTATAATATGTCCTTCAGGAACTTTGGCTTCTATTCTAACTGGTTGAATATAAAATTGTAAAAGTCTCAACATCTTTTAGCATCATCTGCCAGTAAGGCTTGTTCAGATGTCAGACGGTACGGATTAGCTCTTACTTCATTCAGAACTTTCCATATGTGAATTTTTTGTGAGGCTACAGTTTCCTATGATATCTCTTATGTTACTTTGAGGTTGTGTTAGTTTGAAGATGTATGCTAATACAGTTTTAGATAGAGCTTGCCACTTTATTTTAATTGCCCTGTCGTATATAAGTCTGCTGGTCCCATGACCTGCCTCCCTTAAACGTTTCACAACATTTAGGATGGTCTCCACAAAACGTCCCCGATATATCCGTGCTGCTATTTGTACCTTGAGCCCCCATTCATCGTAAATTAGAATAATCTCGTAATACCTATTATTAGAAAATTTCTCCATAACCTTGAGCTTTAACTCAAAATCCCCTAAAAGTATCTCTTTTATTGGGGTTCCTGCCGAACAAGTACGAATACTATGTTCCAATGTACTTGTATAATGCACGAATTTCATGCGATTCACAAATCAAACACGGATTGAGCTGAGCTTGTGTGTCTTGAGAAACGAGGTTACAAGATTGGCATATAGTATATGCATCGGTTTTTAAACTCAGCCTGTAATGCATACAGCATCGGTATTTCAACCACGGTTCTTTTGAAAGTAAAGGACCCTCCGTACCACTGAAAAATAAGGATTTTGGTCGAACTGGTTATCTTTTCTCCTTACGTCCGCATTTATTGATGTGACAGTCATAGGAAATCGCGACCAAACAAAAGTGAGTTTTCCGCGTTTTGTTCTCAGCATAATTGTGCGCAAGAACAGTAAATTCGTACTAAATCGAGGGCGCTCTACAACTCCGTAATTGACTTTTACCCCGAATATTTTACTGTTTTTATGATGGGAAAGTCAACTCTGTTGTTGCCGCCAGGTGGTGTTATAGCCAATCTAATCCTATAGCGCATAGCCACTTTACTATACCTAGACAACACACAGAGGGTAATAACTATCACCATTCTCAAGCTAATGTAGAAGAGAAGGATTTAGATAAGCTCCGTGCATATAAGGATGTTTGGATCTAATTCTGTGTATGGTACAAGTATGTCACATTATTATTTTCAAATAACGAAAAACAACTAGAAATAGAAACTTTCCGTTAAGTATGTAATATACATATTTAATTTCAATTACTTCATTTTGAAAATGTGAAATATTCTCTCGATTCTATTTTTTTCAGAGAAAGCTCACACTCATTTTCAGATGCTGTGTATGCAAATATTCAAAAGGCTGAAGTGAAGTGTAATTTCTACATTAGTATATAACAGCTTTCTTGAGAACAGAAGATATTGGGGCTTTTAATATTGCACTTTTCTCGAAAGAAGAATACCGCCAACCACCACTATAGTTATTAATTTGATTTAACTTTGAATATGAGAAATTTTAGTTTTAGGAATTATTTAGTTTCAACTTACATAAACCTTTCATTTTCTATGCATTGTTTTATTTATTTCAAGCTGAGGCTGCTTTTTTATTCCCCTTCAAGAGGCTGCTATTTTATTTGTATGATTTTATTTAGTTAAATAAAAAAAAAACTATTTTAGTTTCTATTAGCACGCCTGGTGTGAACTTGGCTCTGCTACAAACCCTGGCACTACTCTTCTTATACAAATTGAATACAGACTACAAAAATATATATTTCCTTTAAGCAATAGGTTAATCTTAATGCTATTTCTGAAGAAATGGATAGATGGATTGGTTTTATTAATATCGCACTAGAAGCAACACGAGGGCTATTGGTAGAACGAATACCCAAGGGGATCTACCTCATCCGAAGGGTTTAGAGCTGCAAACTGGTGCCCTAGGAGACAATCATCCCCGCACCCAGCATTTAATGGCAAAAAAGAAAATTTTTTTACAACAATAAATTGTAATATGTAACAGAATATATTGGAGCAAAGAACGAAAGATAAAACACTATTTCGATATTCAAACGAAAATAAAAGCTAACAATGTGTTTGCAGAATGAGACGTCATAGTTCTAATATTTCCAATTTCCCCCTTTTTTTTTGAATACATATCAATCTGTATTCCATTCATGTCACGATTTTCTACTAATAACGGTTGCAAACACTATTATTTACACCCACAGTCAGACAGCCGGCCACACCTTTGGTATAAATAATGTAAATAATAAAGAAAATTGAAATATTCAGAAATCAAGCACAAGACAAAATATAAAAAGGTATACGTATATACAAGGCATACAATTATAAGCACACAATAAGGAAAATTGAAAATTTAGAAATGCAATCAAATATTTAAACACAGTTAAACAGTTGTGAAATTTATTGGGTAATTTTACGAGCCATAAGAATACAGGATTTAAACTTGAAATGCTTCGTAATTTTGAACCACGGTCGAGTGACGAGGCCACAACTGAGCTGGCACCTCTCCTTTCTAAACTTCCACATCACTCCGAATGGAAGACTTTGAGCCTCGATAGAATTAACGTGAATCAGCCCCCGGCTACAAGGCGGATCATTAGTGACTTCAAGGCTCGAACCAACGACTCAAAGAATGTCCAGTCTCGAATCCGTGACCATGAAGATTAGGCTAAAGAGTCACGTCATTTTGAATGATTTTTACTCTATTTTACCTAATCTACATATTTCAGAGAGCTAGCGTGTTTTCTCCAAAGCTTATGTAAATAAGTAGAAACTAAAGAGGAGCGCATATTCCAGTTTCCTTCATAAGCTGTAAGTAAGTAAGCTAAATGAAATCTTATGCGGGAAATCAGAAATCAAGAGAAAAAGAAAGAAAATCTTTCCTCTAATCTCTAAGAAATCAAAATGGAAGATGGCAGACTTGATAGAGAAGAGATTGAGTGGAAGTCATGAATAGATTATACTGGAAGAAAGGGAAGCTATGGTAACCGAGTGGTCATGGTCTCGGTCTCATGGTCGGTGGTTTTTGTTGAGTAGTGGCTCTAAAGACCCAGCTTGTTGCGAAGATGGTGTATGTTAAATATATCAAAGCTCCAAGTCCTTCAATTGGAGTAGTTTGGAACTTTGAGAAGTGAGTGCCAGCTCAGGTGTCGTCGTCGTCACTTCATCAAAGATCAAAATTACTAGGTCTGTCGCCAATAGCCTTCGTTTGCTTCTTCATTTCATTTGCCGTTTCAACAGAGTCAACTATATAAAATCATAGGCTAAAATAACAATTTCAGCTATCTGCGTGATTTCGTCTGTATACAACTTTTCAGCCAGAGATTCATTCATAAGTTTTTATGCCCTTAAAGACATCAGACATCTAAAAATATGGTTTATCGGTAGCTCAGAATCAGGGCAATTTCTAACTACTATATCCTTTAGTCTTCACTATCAATTTTCATACCTTTAAATTGAGATGTTACAAGTCGAATAATATACTTTGTAACTACTATCTCATTTATTACAACTTTATCCTCATTTAGATATGATTATTTTAAATGGAAGATCTCCCAGTTTATAACCCACGGTTGCATTAGCATCAAAGAGGGTTATTTTCTAGTGGTACGTCAATAAATGTAATTTTTTTTAACGTCACCCTTAAAACAAACGCGAGGGCTATTGGCAACGGACCTTGTAATTTTGAGCTTCAATTAAGTGATGAGGATGACAACTAAGTTGGCTCCTCCATCTCCAAACTGTCACACCATGCCACGGGAGATTTGGGACTTCGACAGATTTCATATGCATCAGCCCCACTACAAGGTGGGCCATTAATGGCATCAGGGGTTGAATCCATGACTCAATGAAAATATATAAATGGTGGAGAGAGAGAGAGACGACAATAGCGGTAATTCCTTTTCAAGCAAAATAGCCAACAAATCGAAAAAGATTTTGTGTGGATTCCTTACTGTCAGTATGTCAAAAATACTTTTTTTTATAAATATAAATAAACGATTATATTTATTTATTCTATATATTTCTTACACGAAATGGAACTTGTTTTCGTAGTAAATAAAATACATATTCTTAAATATATATTATTTACGTAAAATTTCAAATCTGTTTTACTATGCGGAAATTGGAACATACTCAACAATCAAGACAAGATTCAACAGTCACGTAACTATGACAAGATCACTCAATTACGATAAAAAATCCACCCTTCAGTCTTGCGTTAAAGATAATAAAATGCTGTCAAGCGGAACGCCTATCTGCCACCAAAATGTCATTGATTTGTCAAAACGTTTACTAAATCCTTTTTCTGAAGTTCAGGAGTCAAAAGAAATCACTTTCTCTTGTTTTGATCGGTCGCCAGCCTAACAGATTTATCGACAATTGAAAAGTAAAGGTAATCGGTACTTTTTTGTTTCTCGCCAATTCTTTTCATCTTCGGTTTGGATATCAGAGGTATTGATAGTTGATTCTCAGATGTGTTGCCTGGTTTTTTTCGTCTGGTAAATTTTTTCTTACTATTTTTTTCGTTTCTGGTGAAGCTCAA
Organism: Nephila pilipes; assembly: GCA_019974015.1. NCBI lineage: Eukaryota > Metazoa > Arthropoda > Arachnida > Araneae > Nephilidae > Nephila > Nephila pilipes. Next base: position 302,399 of record BMAW01086594.1, read on the forward strand.
ATGGGGTTTGGAAAGTGTATTTTTGTTTAGTTTCAAAAAATAATTTTGGACGAAAATGATGAAAAGAGTATTTGGTATACCTGACACAGATACAAAGAAAGAATAGAAAAAAAAAAAAAAAAAAAAAAAAAAATGAAAGGAAACAGAGAAACTAAAATTTTAAGTACATTAGTAAGAATAATTAACTACATTAGTAAGAATTGCTAATGTAGTTAATTATTTTTTTAGTATATTAATGCGTTTTCTTGTTTACTTTTCCAACAATTTACAATTTTAGAAACTTGGATACTTATTAAGGTCTGTATCAAAGTAGCTGAATGTCTATAGAGTATGACACGCACGCATGCACATACAATCATTTCGTTGACAATATAGATTTTTTAAATTCAATAATAGTTATTCTTCCTAATAATTATAAAATATATAATATTCAGTGAACATTCAACTCTTGGTATCATTTATTTAATTTTGTCATATTTTACAATCTCACTAATTGAATGAAAACTATTTTAAAATTTAAATTAAAGAACACACAAAAAAAAAAAAATCTGCCAACTTGGAAGCACACACAATCACCAAATGCAGTGGCATAATCATACTGTGACATGCTTAACTTATTGCGAAAAGAAATTTTCACCTGGTTGCTTTTCTAAGCACTCGTGTTTATTAGTTACAATCAAATGAAGGAAAAGTATCCAAGCAAGTTGCTATTCCTTTTTCAGATTATTTAGTTAGTACTTTCGTCAGAATTAAGATAATTAAACAAACTTTGTTGATTAAAATTTTGTTTTAGGTAATATCTTTCTATTGATATATGATTTGGCAGATTAATATGAAGAAAGAGTAATTATGAGTTATGGCTTCATTCAAATGGTTTCCATGAACTTTACTACTGGTATATATTTATGTGCACCCCTCATCCCCCCACATGCACTCAAGCACGCACACACACTCGCATATATATATATGTAGGATTTTCCAGCTAATTATTAAAGAATTAATTTCTTTTTCCAATGTACTGTAAAACCAGTTCCTCAGAAACTCGATAGATGGCACCACGAATCAGCGTCATGTGATAGCTCATGCAGTGCCACTTATTCCAGAACAAAACTGAGTGACCTTTCGTTCTCACTCTCTTTCTCCCGCTTTCCCCTTCTCAACTCCTTCCCATTACCCGCATCGGAAGTAAACTCCGAACGTCAGAGCGCGTTCCAGCGCCCTTCGCCGATATTTGTTAAATGAGGCAGCCATCTATTTTGCTCTGATGAACTGGTCTATTCGTCATCTCTTATTGTATATATACTTTCACTTTTCATCATATCTACTAATAACCGAAGCCAAATAAGTCAAGCATCGTCATTGAATTAATACAATACCCCCACAGAATCCGGTAATGAAATTACCTCCCTAGACAACCAGCCCTTTGCGTAAGAGCAAACTATTGTAGATTCGGGATGTACAATCTTATCACCTCACAGTCTATATATATATATATATATATATATATATATATATATATATTATAATGAACCTAAATTTAATGGATGAATAAACAAGGCATGTGTGTGTATGTGTGTCAATTCAAGAATAAGATGACTTAAGTATCAAGTCTATTTATTCCTTTGGATGAGAGAGAGGCAATTTTGCATTCATTTTTAAACATGATCAGAGTGGCTTCAGCTATCAAGACCGAGACGAAAAAGAGAGAATTTCACCTTGTTTCGTATCTACATGGAGGAATTTCTTTATATCATGCGGTAGTCCTGTGGTATTAGGTGAAGAGACTCTGAGGAATTTTGGCAGGAGACGAAGAGTCTAGTAGGGATTATCCTTAAAGGTTTGTGAGCCTGTTAAATGTACATTCAGTAGATTTTACGAGGGCATGATCACATTAACAAAAGGATAATTTGGAATTGTATCAAAAAATAAGAATGACCTCTTTACTTTTGAGTTAGAGGAGAGGAAAAGTTAGGAAATTAAATTATTTTTTCAATTAAATATTACACACACATAAATATATATATATTATAATATATATATATATTTATATATACATATACATATATATATACATATACAGCATTATAATATAATATAATATAATATAATAAAATATAGTATAATCTATAATATTCTGGTGAGAACAATTGTTAAGGATGAATCACCAAATGATTGCAAAAATATGATTGGTAGAGGAGGCCCAATATGATCAAATATTGGGGCCCCCTCGGTGTGGACATTAGAAGAAATAACATTTAATGTTTGTGAAAATATAATGTTGCAGAAAATACAATGTTTTGGAAAACACCTTATAGGAAAGACTTTTCATTTGATGCCGTAAACGCAACAATGGAAAAATTCAATTGAATGGCCTCTGAAATCTAAGAGAAAGGTGTATTACAGCATATGTCCAGTTTAGAGGGCGATGTAAAGTTTAGCACGCCGTATCAGGCTTCACACAACAATATTCAACAGCGGTAGAGACAATTCATCTCACTTCTAGTTTGTTAGACTAAATTTTCAACAAGCAAGTCACCTACCCTAGGCGTCCTAAATATTTTCAATGGGGTTTAGTTAGTTAGGCCATATGAGGTGTTGAACACACATTCACACTCTCTTTCTAGAGATATCTGAACAATGACAGATCAATGACGCTTTGCGTTGTCGTTTTCGAAAACAAATTTATTAGCAACAGCATAACATAAAAGGTGAACATGAGGCAGTAGGACTTCATCAAAATACCTTTGGTCGTTCATATTTTCAGATACGAGCACATGTAGGGGAGTACAGGCATTGATCATGATACCGGCCCATACCATGACATTGCATGTCGGAAATCGGCCTCATTTTCTTTATATCTTCCGGGTAATATCTCGCGCCATAGCACTTGATGTCAATACTCCGGTCGCAGACTGAATCTACTCTAAGTTCAGATCTGTCCAATTTCGATGTTGAAGACACTATTGTAACCAGGCTCTAGTCACTATTGCACAGGCATTATAATCTGGACAATGACAAATGCACAACAGGTATGAAAGCATATAATTCTCTCCCCCCCAAAACATCTTGCTACAGTTTCTTGAGAGATCATCTGTCCAGGGGCAGAAAAACACTCATTTACCACTATCTGAGCTGTAGCGTGCCGGTTCCTTTTTGCCGATAAAGCAATAACTCTCTCTCTTACTGGCGTCGTACTCTTAACACTATCTCCCCGTGCCACTATCTATACATTACAGTTGTTTTAAATGTTTTTCACATTCGTGAAACAAAGCTCTGGGTGGTATTATATTCTCTGGAAGCATCTAGTATTTTTCACCCTCCTTCAATATTTCTAATGATACAGCCATGAGTAAAATCATCTAAGAGATGTCGGGAAGACACACACATATCGAAAGTCTTAAATTCGTCAATATATTCTTCCTTGTCAACCTTTCACATAGAACACTCTTGAGAAATCTTTTATCAATCCCTCTTTAAATCTCTTATCACCTCTTAAATCTCTTATCACACTCTCACACGCAACAAACAAGAGCGGAAAAGAAAATTTGTATACGTATTCCTTTTCCTACTTCACGCATTTTATCTAATATTTCAATTTCAAAACACAATATATATATATATATATATATATATATATATATATAACACATAAATCAATAACTCCCGAGACTAACCCAGAGATGGCGCTTGTAGTAAACCAGTAACCAGGTCTTTCTAGAGTACTAACCTTTGCTTGAAACGTGTCAAAATTTTAAGTCGATCGGACCAGAAACAGCTGAGTTATCGAGGTTGGAGTAAAGTCGTTTTGTAGTTTGTTTAAAAAATGGAAAAAACCGAGTTTCGTGTTCTGATAAAACATTGTTTTTTAATGGGTAAAAACACCGTGCAAGCGAAACAATGGATTGAAAAATGTTACCCGAACTCTTGTCCATCAAAAGCAACGATTTGTCGGTGGTTTGCCGACAAATCGTGGTCGTACGGAGTTTAAACGTGGTCGTACCGACACAAATGACGCGGAACGCTCGGGTAGACCTGTGGAAGCCGTTACACCGGAAAATGTGAGTGAAGTGACAAAAATTATAATGAAAGATCGTAAAGTGAAGCTCCGTGAGATGGCTGAGATGACACAGATATCATATGGAAGTGTATTTACTATCCTTCATGAAAAATTGAGCATGAAAAAGGTTTTTTCCAAGTGGGTGCCGCGATTGCTTTCGATGGAACAAAAACAGCAACGAGTCGATGATTCAGAAAGCTGTTTATAACTATTTACTCGCAACAAAAACGATTTCTTGCGGGAAAAAAAAAAAAAAAAAAAAAAAAAAAAGATTTGGAAAAACATTGGAACAATTGTAACACCCTAAAAGGTGATTAACAAAAGGTGTTATGTTGATGAATAAAAAAAAATTTTGCAAAAAAATGTTGTTTTCAATGTTAGACTCGGGAGTTATTGATTGATGTGTTATATATATATAGTAAAAATGCATATTACAATAGTGCATACAAAAATTAATTATAAACTAAAGTATAAAAATATTATAATCATACATAAGTAAAAAAATTAAAATTATAAATTTCTTAAATTATCCTTTAGATCTTAAGAATCATGATTCAAAATGGATACATAAAACAAAGGAAAAAAGTAAATCAAACACAAGAAAGATTTTTTTAAAAATATAGAATCAACTAAGGAAATAAAGAAACAATGCAAGATTATTAAGTAATTAAAATACACTGTCTCGGAGTTGGGATTAAGACGAATGATTAAATATGATTTAATGGGTCCAAACCATTTCACCTACCAATTACTTAGTAATGAAATTGGTAAATACCAAAAAATGTGAACAAATTGCCAAAATAGAGTGAACGAAAGTTAAGCGTTTCCAAAATATTGCAAACATAAATCCATAAAGAATACGAATCTGAAGAAAAATAAATATAACTACTTCTAAAATAGAATAAACTTAAAGAGATAGCTACTTACTTAAATGTTATTCACATAAATACATATCTTATTAATAAGCACAGAAAGGAATTTAAAATCTTAAAACAGATATTCACATTCATTTCGAAAGTATAATCTAATAATGGAGTATAATCTAGAAGTTTTTACGTCGGAAATGAAAAATTTAAAATATTAAAGTTAACAAAAAAAGTAAAATTACCATTATATTTCCTAAAATATTTAAATAAATTTTAGAAAACTGTACAATATTTGTAAAGTTGTATGAAATTTAAAAATGTATGACAAAACTTTTTAATAAGATTATTAAATTTCAAAAAAATGCATGCATTGCTCTCAACATTATATATAAATCAAATTAAAATTACACTTATCACGATCTGTATTATGTGAATAGAATTGAAATATAGTAGTCTTACTATTAGGCAGTTTAAACTTTAAGAATGTGATAGTGTTGAAACATTCAATTATTCGTGAATTTTCATAAGAAATGTATAAAATGTTTGTTCTATCAGGAAATCTGCACACATTTCAAATGAGTTTTAAAATAATTATCAAGAAAATTAGCACCTAGACAATATTTATAATATTTATGAAAATTAGCCATCATATCTAGCTTATTCGAAACTGAATTTTAATTACTTAAGATATAATTAATTATAATATTTCTGAAGATTGAATTGCGTATATTGTTATTCCAGAAAAGTGATGACGTCACATGAAAATAAAAAGTTTCTCTTTTATCTAAACTATTATTGTAAATTTTATCAATAATTTCTAATTTAATATCTAAATACTTTCTTTCCATTATATAATTTTTAATTTGAATTAAGTTTAATCCAGAAGGATATAAACACTAATTAGGTTTAACATCTGTATTATAATTATTCTGAAAGATATATTTGATATATATATATATATATATATATATATATATATATATATATATGCAATGAAAGTAAAATTATTATTATCGAAAGAATTTTTTTTAGCTTAAATATTGCTAGTTGGTATGCTTATAATTTGTTTACATTTTAATCATTAAATTTGATATAATTTTCTTCATGTACTAAATTACCTAAGTATTTAATTTTTCATAAGAAATAATTTTAAAAACATTATAATTCTTAAAAATAATTAAAACAACCTTTATAAATATTTTGTATAATAACAATAGTTAATTTTAATAAATTTTTAAAATCAAAGCTATGGATAGGTAAATTTCTTTGTTTATATATATATATATATATATATATATATATATATATATATATGTGTGTGTGTGTGTGTATAATTATGCCAGAAAAATACTTTTAAAAATATCAGTATTGTTAAGATTACATACAATTTCTTGTCATATAGTTTGCAATAGTTTTCCTGCTTTTGTAATGTATATATTAAAACCATTTATTACAATGCAAAAATTAATAGGTATATTAGTTAAGAGTTGAATATGCGGATATTTTACATGGTTAATTTGAAAATCTACTTTCTCTTGTAAAGAACAGCTATTGTGTCAATAGTTTCTAAATAGCTATAACTATTTTGAATAAAAGCATCATTTTTTCAAGATATTTATTAATCATTTTTGAGTAGTAATAACCCCAAATATTTACATAATTATTAATATTTTATCTACGTAACCAATAACAAAATCTTTTGGGTGTTTTTTAATGGACTCTTTAAATTTCTCTGTAAAATGTGCTATCTTTTAGATTCTATTAGTAAGTCATATTTAATAGTCAGATTAGTATTGAATTTATCAAAATATTTATTTAATAATATTATTAATATACATATATATATTATTTGAGATGAAAACACTAAATGAAGTACCTTTATGTATAATATCTTATTAACTTAAACAATTTTTATATCAACAATAACAGTATATACTGGTGTTTTTCCCTCATAAAATCTTTATACAGTCTCAACAATGCATATATCAGTTGTAGTACTATATTTAAAATTAAGCTGACTCATTTTTATTGCATTTATAAGCTTTTATTGATTATAACATTTTTAATGACCTGAAAGTTTTTATGCTTTTTTTAATACATATATAATTAGAAATTCAAATGTAAAGAAAGCACCAAAACATTACAATAATAAACAAGTTAGGAAATAAGTCTCAAAAATTATAAATAATATATTAAAAAGGGAATTAGTATTATAGTATGAATGAAAAACGTGCACTCTATATTGTATCAATATGCAAATAAAATGCAGTAAACAAAGGAAAATGAATAAAAATATAAATACAAATTTAACTATAAAAGGAAAACATTACATGTTATTGATAAATTTAGAAAAGCAAGTAAATAAAACAAAATATTATTAAAATTCTAAAATTATCATTAGAAGAGATGAAAAAATCGAAAAATCTAATTATTAATGAAAAAAAAAAAGAATGTAATGTAATGTAATTAATGTTGTAACTGGCTACAGACTGTTAAATGCCTGGTTATTCTAGAATTAATGACTAAACTGTCTCATCAACATTATGTTATAAAAATGGTTATGAAACCAAAGATACTAATGAGCAGAGATCATCATCAACAATAAAAATTCTTTACCATTTAAAAAGGAATTGAACTAGAAATCCAAGGAAAATATCCAAAGATTTATAACATAAGATAAATAAATAAACAAAATTATTCAACAATAAAAACAAAAACTCCCGCGATATAAACATGATCAGAGTAACAAGTGGATACTTTGAGCAAATATGGCTGACTTGATTAATGCGCTAAAACGAAACGTTTCCAACTATGTCCTTACGATCATCGAAGACTCGTCTGGAGACGCCCAGGGCAGCGTGCCGATCTTGCTTTCACTACTGTACGCCACACAGGCCCTCAACCAGGAGTTATGGTCTAGGCTGCCATTTCCCTTGATAGTCGGACCCCTTTGGTTGTCATTAGAGGCAAACTTACAGCACAGCGAAACGTCGACGACATTCTGAGACCTGTTTTGCTACCGTTACTTTTGCAGTACCCTGGCCTTATTTTTCAGCAAGGTAATGCCAGACCCCATACGGCACGTGTTGTTATGAACTGTCTTACAGCTTGTCAAACACTTCCTTAGCCAGCCAGATATTTCACCAATCGAGCTTGTCTAGGATATGATGGGAAGGCGACTGCATCTACCACATATTGTTGATAACCTTTCCCGACATTTGGAGCAAATTTGCCAAGAAATACCGCAGGAGACCATCAAGAACTTTATCACTCTATGCCCCGCCGTGCGGCAGCTTGCATCCAGGCTAGAGGTGGGTCAACACCTTAATGAGTTCGTTACTTTGTAACTATGTAACTCTGAAATAAATCATTAATTTTTCTGAAATTTTAATCATTTTCTATTCTGTACACCATTTTCTTATCCGCCAATTTTTGTTTCCATCGGACAACTCCTTCTTGGTGCGTTGTTTGTTTTTGTTATAGAGTATATATTATTAACTGCAGAATAATAAAAATAAAATAAAAGTTAGAGATACTTTCAGAAAAAACTACATAAATTTAAAAAATAAAAGAAATAAAAAATACATAAAGTAAAAGTATAGAAAATGAAAAATTGGAATGAATGTAAAATTGAGTATATATATATATATATATATATATCTTTAAAAGAATGCCTTCACGAGGACTTTTGACAGCGAAAGAACTTGCTTTGTTTGAAGAGCTCCCTTCTGATGGATCAGAGTTATCTAAGAAACAAGTAGGAAGAAAGTATCACTACAGTCTATGCAATAAAATATATACCTTATTTTAAAAATGTAACTATATATGTATTTCAATTAAATTTTGATTTTCTTAAAGTTTATTACATAGTTTTATCATTATTCGGAACATTATTTATGTATGAAAAAGCTATACTTAAATTAATTGACATATTTCGCACAAATTAACGCTCTTAAAAATAAAAATACATCATAAAGTTTTAATATTTCCAAACTTGTTTTCTGATCCTAATATATATTTTCCAAATTAACTAAATTAATATAATTTTTTGTGAAAGTATTTATTATTTATTTGAAGGATAACGAAACAGAGATTGTACAAATAAGATGTCTTACAGAAGCAGTGATATATAATATATACCGGGTCTTAAAAATCAGGAAATAAATTAAAATTAATTTCACCACTTGTTATTGTATCCTTTTAACATTATTAATGCATATCAGATCAATTTTAGCTAAAATCTAATGTTTTTATATACCGCCTCTCAAAGGGATACGCATTTTACTGATATGGTCAAAATAAAACAACGCTACAGATTTTGATACACTATTATAAAAATAAGAAAAAGCAATGCGAGAGAGGTTTTTTTTATTGGTAAGGGTACAAATTATCAGTATATCAGGTTAGGTAGATATTAACAAAAATAGAACCTCTTCATGAATGCTATCATTCGTTGTTATTTGAAGCTTCCACGAGAAAAGATATGTAATTTAAAAAAAAAAAATCTTCTTCTTTTTTATGATTAATGAGGGCATAGCCTTCAACTCCAAAAAATTAAATTATAAGCGTAGCTTGAATTTCTTTCTTGGCTAAACACCTTTTTTATTAGAAATTGAATATTTGAAAACAATGTGAATATGGTATTTTAATTAACTCTATATTATTAAAAGAAATAATACTGTATTATGTTTTTAACTCTAAAACACTTTTCACAAAATTGAAGAACTTTTCTTTATCTCATAAAAGATGCACCAGAATTCCTGGTACTTAGATTTCTAGAATGATAGTTTGATTAAATGGTAAGTTCTGGATCAAAATTATTGTTGCGGTCTGTATAAAAACAGTATTTTACAATACAGGTGGGCCCCCTAATCTATATGTAATAACGTAATAATTTCAAACTACACTTCGCCATAATGCTTTTTATACATGACATCACCCCTAAAGACTATTTGCACGCACATAGCTGTTCCATTAGATTTTAACACATTTTTATTCGTATATATTTTCAATATCATTGTTAGATAATGCTGGACATAAACATGGCAATAGCCATCTCTTCTTAAAGATCCTTAATCGAAGGGACAAATCCAAGGACAAGATGACCCCATTCGAAATAAAGTACTGAGAATCTGTGATCCATAAATATTATGCGATAAAAAATTAAAATAAAGCGAACCCCAAAATGAAGTTTGGCAGGGTGTCGCCTCAACGTACTAACCCACGACATCCGAAAATTCGAAAGAAACAAGTTAAATGACGAGGTTTGAGCAGTCAGCTCTTTGATCCTTTCATTCAAGTTTGATGATTCTGGCCTTCAGAACCCCACCCTTTGAAATCGAGAGTTAATCAATACTTTTCTTCTTGCCCTGTAATACTACTCGATAAATGTGTCGTACTAGAAATTGACGCCTAAGAAATGTTTCTAGGTCATCAAGTACTTTTTCCGTTAATTTTTCGAATTTTCATTTATGCCCTCCCTAGAATATTAAACCATCATTAACTTTTCAGTGCAAATAAATTAAAGTTATCCTATATAAATTTTTTGAGTTTATAGTCTGTCGATTTTTAAAGAAATTACTGTCGATGACTAACTAGAAAGTCAACGAATCATATTATGTACGTAAAACTCTTGATCAAGGGTATAAAATCGCTATTAATTAAGAGTATATTGATTTTAATTGTAAATAGACAGCAGGTTCATGTACTGATTGAATTTTTTACATTGTATATTTTTTATCAAATACTTCACCATTTTTTTTGTGACTAATTAGTAAAATAACCGCTTGAAAAGATATAGAATTATTAAATACGATCCAACACAATCTGTACTCCAAAGCGGTACATTTCCCAATAACCTTAAATGATTTAGATTGGTTTTATTAACCTCACAATAGAAGCAACATGAGGGCTATTGGGATGGAGCTCGTAATTTAAATCTCGGTCAAGTGACGAGGACGATACCTGAGTTAACACCTCTCTCTCTAACTTCCCCACCCCCCCAACAGAAGAACTTTGGGCCTCGACGCGTTTAACGGGCATCAGCCCTGGCTACACGGAGGGTCTTTAGTGTCATCAAGGCTCGAACTCACGAATCAACGAAAACCACAGGCCGCGAGTCCGCGACCTTGACCACAAGGCTACCGTGGCCACCAATAATCTTAAATTAGTAAAATTTGTACCTAATGAAATCACATAGACAATATAATGCTACAATTTCGTTGTTTTGCAAATTATAAGACTTCAGTTAAGAAACAATTATTCATTTTTAATTTGTACGCCAAGAAAATAATCCAGAAATTAATTTATGTCTAAAATTTATTTAGAGCTCAGAACTTTCATTAATTAGCCAATAAATATGAATAACGTAGTATAGAAAGACGTATTTTTGTTAAAGCATTAAATGATGGATTCGTGCATTAAGAGTTATATTTCTCTAGATAAAATATCTTGTTTAGTAAAATTATTTTTTATAAGTGACCCCCCCCATACATTAACTACTAGTACCTGAATAATCATCATTATAGAGACATTCATCTTCAAAGAGTATGTTTGTTTCTACCAATATATAAGAAATTCCCCAGAAAATTCCAATTTTGTAATAATCGGTACTCAGACATATGAAATTTTCACATGTTTACTCAGTCATCATATAATGAAATCTCTTAGGTATAGCCGAAGTAGCATTGATTCTTGATTTCGTCAGCATTTTCGAAACAAAATGTCTGAAAAAAGTGTCCTAAGGCGCAAAATTTAGCTGAATATAGTTGGGATGAATTCAGAACACTTAATATTGTTAATTGATGTATAAAGTTAAGAAATAATTTCCGAAGTCGAATTTTCTGTTAAACTGAATTCATTATTATTTCGTTTTTACTGAAATTTTAACCCTGAATTTAGCAAACATGACATTATAGTTTATTCAAAACTGTATTTTTCATATGAAAAAACTGATGAATAATGAACTTTGTTCTATACTTGAAGAACTATTTTATCATTGAAAGCAAATACTAATATAAGAGAGTAATTATCGTCATTGTGATATCTGTCTAAGTTGAGAACAAAACTGTAAATACAGCATTTATTGTTAAATTATTCACGAGATCTTCCTTGTATTGTTTTCTTTTTCCGATAATAAGTTTCAATTTATCGATAAGAAATATTCTCTCAAGAATTTGGACAATTATAAAACACTGACTACAAAAATTTATCTAACTTTATACATCATTAGTTACTGAGAAACTTGAGCGACTGATAAAAAAGTAACAATGAATATTGTTGATTCCTTTTGAACTATAAGGAATAGGGTAATGTATTCCTATCTGATTACTTAAGCTTCAATAGTATAATAGGCTTTACTCCTTATTAATTAAAGCATAATACAATATTTAAGAGACTTATTTAGAAAATTTAAATTAAGTATTTTATAGTTTTAATATATAGGTTTAGTATTAAAGGAACCCCCCTCAAGAGCTTTTATTCACTTATCAGATACAGATTTTTGTAAAAAACAAACTTTCTACTGAATTTCAAATTATTCCAATAAAATTTCATTGAAGATCGGAAAAATAATTACATTTCTAAATTTTACAATATGTGTTTACGATTAATTTAATCATTAAGTTTATTATATGCATTCCTGTAAGTTCCTGCTACTTCCTATGCAAATTTCTCTTTATATTTGTAGTGTTTCATTTAAATAGATACGTTTGATATAAAATTCTACCTATTATCACGTGTGTGTTACTGATAAAGTACAAATAGCTGCGGAGCCCTAGTGATTTTTGTAGTAGAGTTAACAAATATAATTAAAATATGATCTTTTGTACAAAATTTTAACTCAAAAATATTATTCTTCAGTATATTTCAGAGCTTTTCATGAGAACTCTTTTAGAAAAATAAACTAATAAAACCAATACACTTTCCAATATATTAAATTCAAATATGAAAAATCTTATAAAATTAAAAAAATGCATAATAAAAGAAAATAATAAAAAATATAAGAAAAATATATTCAATAAAAATAATAAGTATATATATATATATAACATAAATAATAATAATAAATAAAGAGCATATTTAGCCATCAAAAACACTAACTTCTTTTTAATAATTATTCAATTAAATATTAGAATTAAAGCAAATTATAAAATTTTGAAGTGGACAATAATATTCTCATCAGGTATTAAAATTAAAGCAAGCGATAAATTATAAAATTCAATATATTTTAATCTAAATGTAACTATTGCTGCCATAACAGGAATTAATTTTTTTATATGTTTTGTTTCAATCCAATAAGAAAAATTAGGAGAAATTTATTATGGCTTATTTTGGAAAATTAAGTTTATTACTGGTGAAAGCAGGCATCAAACATATATGCAAAATTTTTTACAATTAAAATTTTTGACAATTAATCGGGGGACATTATTGTCGTTGACTAAAACAATAGTCGCAATAGCGATTAATAAAAATTACATGTAAGAATACATAGGTGTTTCGAAACTAATAGGCAAAAATTTAAGGGTTGATAGGAAACATCTAAACAAGCAATTTTCACCATACAATGCATAGGTGGAGAGCAAGCGGTGAACCGATAGACGGCGCTGTAATGGTAAGCTTAAAATAAGAGTTTTTTTATTCATCGTCACTGGATTTCAGGAGATATGGCTTTTTCCTGATTACTGTACGTCGCTATTCCTCCTGAAATCTACGGTAGAAATGACAATGTGTAAGAAAACTTGCACTTCATGATTTCCATTACAGAGCCGTCTCGCAGTTCACTGCTTGCTCTTTGCGTATGCAATATATGGTGAAAATTGCTTGTTTATATATATTCTCTATCAACCGGTAAATTTTTGCCCATGAGTTTCGAAACGCCCTATATGAATTGAATACTCGCCCGCACCAAATTGTTCTTCATTTACAGAAAATGAGCTAAATTACTTTCGTTATTATTCTATAATAATCTCTTTATCCTACTAGACAGGCTACATATCAATAAACCCATAGATTTGAATTGGTAAATTCAAATATACCTTTGTGATTTATTGAGCAGAAATATTTCTGGGCTTGTATCCTGAGGCATTTAACTATGAAGCAAATACACTTTACATTTTCACACTAAGTGGACTTCTTAAGGCACTTTCTTCTAAGGAAAATCTTCCTAAAGCACTTTCTGCAGTGTTTAATAACTTGAATTAATTATTAAAAACCTTTAATTAATTAAATTAAATAAATAGCATTAATTCAATTACTTAGTAGGATTTCTTCCTTTCACTACGGTTTAATCCAAAAAAAACATGCACGTTGTAATTAGCAAATTGATTGTACTTCAAATATAAATAATGAGAAAAATATGTGAATGCATATTTAATTCTCATTAATAGAAAAACAAACTTTTAAAACGTTTTAATAAAACTTTCATACTACCTGGCTACAGTTTATAACATCATAAAAATTTCTAGTACTTTCATAAAGAAAGAAAAATGATACTATAGTTTATACCATTTTAATATTTTTCTAATTAATCAAAATCCATTTTTTCGAATCAATTAATAATTTTTAACTTTTGAAGGCTCCAAATACGACACATGAGTCTGGTAGATTTCAAAGAGACACAAATTAAAATGTCGGCACTCGGCAACAATGCATTTTTTTTCCTGAAGAAAATTAGTCGTAAAAAATGAGGCAACTCATTCGTTACAACGTCGATTTTTTTTGCCTCCCTTAAAACATTTCTTATTAACGCGAGGGATTTTTTTCCCTTTGAAGCTAAGCTATTCCTCTCTCATTTAGTGGGAAAATTAATGGGACATCCTAAAGCAACCGTCAGATATGTGTCAAAAGACGACTCTCCGTTATCACTTTCCGAATATCCAGTTTCCTCACATTTTAACACATAAGGTACCTAAAATATTGATATGTCATTCCTAATTCCATCGCAGGAGAATCCTCATTATTTCTGCTGGCTGTCCTTTTAGAACATTTCCAATATTGTTCAGTCAAATTAGCCGGAACTAATCATTAAACGGAGAAAACGCCTAGAATAAAAAGCGCCCTGGAACTTCAATTCTCCCTTTTTAAGGAAGGAGGTTTGCCCTTAATTTATTTTTTTTAGATATTATGATATGAGTTATTACCGCGGTATGTGTCATGAAAGACGTTACGCCCTTTGTACAAATTTCGAACATAATTATAATCATCCGAAACAGCTGCTTGCTCCAGTTCACATTATTAGTGCATAAATCTCAGAGGTAATTATCAGTTTTTAGAGACTTCACTAAGGCTTTGTATTGACCGCCAATTTTGTAGCTTTTGTTATTAAATACTTTGGAGGGTAGGAAATAATAATGTTACACTAAGTGAAGGGTGTTGAAGCAGCTTGTTGCATTTTTCTCATAAATGTTCTTGCAAAAGTTAGATTAATAGGCTTCTGTAATTTTGGAGAGCAAACGATGGAGCTGTATTATGGTCAACAGTTCGATTTTTTCCAGTTTTGGCTGATGTGTCTTTATTTACGGTGTACCCATTAATTTAGAACACGTTTTTTCTTTGGTTTTATGAATTTTTTTCCTTCCCTTCGGGACTAAATAAAGTGTGAAGGGTTATGTTGTACAGGGTTGATAATAGCTTGATAGACGAGATCAAATTTTTCACGGTATTACTTGCCTTTCTGTTGAAAGTAAAAAATAATATAATTTTAAAATAAATTCAGTGTTACTTTTTTCGTTTTATATGAAATATTGAATGGCAGAAGCATGCACAATTTTTCATTCGCTTAATTCCTCCATAAAATGGATTGAGTTAAAGCTAATTTTTGGCTTAAATATAGAGTAATAAATTTATGAAGACATAAAATAGAAGCCTTTAATAAGGTTTGTTCTTTTTTCACTTGAAAATTAATATTGTCCTTTCTTCGAGGAAAATTAATTTTCTCTACTATGTTTCCTTAACTTATTTTATTTATTAATTAAGTAAGCAATAAACCATTTTTAACCAGAAGCTAAGTTTTATCAGATATTTCTGAGAGAAATAAAAATTACAAAAGTTTATTATTTTTGATAGGGTGTTGTAATGATCGAAATTTTTGTATTAAATAAATTGTTTTTTATAATTAATTTATACTTTTGTTGCTATTCATACACTTTGTTTTGCTTAATTAAAATTACATTGATTACTTGTTTGGATATAATTTTAGTGTGTATTATAATATAACACTTTTTATTAGTGTGTGTGGGAAAAATTAAACTGAAAGCTTTCTTTTAATAAGTATGTCACCTATATGTTAAAAGCTTTCCTGGTAATAAATGTATCGCGTCATAAAAATCCCTAAATCTATCATTTGTGTTTGTCTGTATGAAAAAAAAAAGTTTTTTTTAACTCTTTTTAGTTAAAATTATTTAACTTATTAATTATTAAATATATAAATAAGTATAGTTTATTTTTAATGGATACATCAATTTACTTTGGTTTAAATGAATTTATTTTTAATTAATTAATTAATTTATTTTGGCTGAACTTTTGCTTTGATAAGCTTTGGTGGAACTTTGTATTATACAATTTCTTGTATTGTAATTTTCTGAAGTGTGATAGTTTAAATCCATAAAACTAGTTTAAACACACTTTTCTCAGTTCAAAGTCTGAGACAGCTTAGAATAACTTTATCTCCATTTCTGAATTTAATTCCTTAATTCTTTTTTCTTTGATAAGCTTTGGGAGCCTTGATGATGCTTTGATATATAATGCGTTGTTATAGTTTTTTTCAAATTACTCGTTTTATACACTAAACTTTTAACTATTTACATAATTAATGTGTATTCTTGAATTTTTTGTAATATTATTCTTTCAGCAATTTAATGAGTTCTTACACATTATAACTTTATATTTTTAAACTACACATAATTACAAATTATCTAAATTTAACTTTAATGCTTTCTATTTTTGATTTTACTGTATACTATATATTTTTGCAATTTTGTAAGATTTGCCATTTAATAGTATTAATACTAATAATTTTAATTTTGTTTTTTATTAGATATGATATGTAACATATATGGACATTAACAAAATTATGTGAAATTAACATTAATAATTATATAATTACTCACCCCCTCACACATTTATATATATATATATATATATCCACTCATGTTCATAAATTAAGGAAAATGCCAGCTGCGGCAAATAAAGATTCAGAAACAAAACAAACGTAACTTATTCATAAAGCCTATTTATTAAACAAAAGAAAAAGAAAAAAAAAGATGGTGTATGTATGATACCATTAATAAAAACTATGCGTTTTGCTCCCTGGACAAATTGCAAAAAATGTCTCCTTAACAAAAACTTACCATTACATGGTTGGTATGATAGTTAATAACTTGTATGTCTCACAGACGATGAAATATAGTCCGTACAACGCCTAGGCATGCTGAGTATCAAATTATCTAACTGACCTTAGGGAAGATTGTTCCACTCAGCTAGCAATGCTCTCCGAAGTTCCTGTACGCATGTGGGAGGGGACTCGAAGGTCAAGCATGTCCCACACATGTTCTATTACATTCAAGTCATTATTTACAGTCATTTGTTCTTTTACATTCAAGTCATTATTTACAGTCATTTGTTCTTTTACATTCAAGTCATTTTGTTCTATTACATTCAAGAATTCTTGCCGCTCCATACGGGTGATATCATCAGGCCTTCGTTTACAATGTTGAGGGCCTTCGTTTACAATGTTTGCATAGTAAGAACGGGTGTTGTCATCCATAAACACAAATTCTGCGTCCATGACACCTCTAAGGACAATGTCCGATAAATTTGGCCTATCATGATACCGATTAGAAAATGTACATCTGTTCCGGAGCCCAGTATAATTCCACCCCAAACCAGCAATCCTGCTCCACCGTAAGGGTCAATGAATGATGATGGTAGCGGATACCTGGTGTTCTCCATATGAAAGTTCGACGTGAATCAGACTGCAAGCTCAACCTGGACTCGTCGGAAAAATCACACAAACCCTCTGTGAGGCTGTCCACATTGCAGGTTCTCTACTCCGGGCTAACTGCTGGCGATAGTGAGTTCCTGTGAGCGGAACACATCTGACTGGCCTGCTAGCATATAGACCAATACATCCCAGGCGTTTATACACGGTTTGCCTTGAAACTATCGTACCCGTGACTGAAGATAGCTAACTAGAAAGGTCTGATGCTGTGCTCCATCTGCTTCTTTTTGCTGTCACTGCCAAATACCGGTCGTCATTCGGCGTTGTAACTCGGAGGCGACCTGTGCTGTGACGTTTACTGACATTTCCATCATTTTGGAATCATTGCCAAAGCTAAGAGATGACACTTTGGGTGATTTCAAGCTTCTCGGATGCTTCCATCTGAGTACGTCCTCATTCCAGGCATCCAATAATTCTATCACGTAAAAAATCATCCACATGCTTCATCTGTTTCATAACTATTCGGTAGTGGAACTGAGCGGCTTACAGAGAGAACGCTTGAGAACAATATTACTTTTTTGCTACCATTTCTTATATACACTTTTCTTACACTCTCGTCATTGTGACGTACAGTCGGTGTCATCTGATGGCTTCCTGTAATTTGCATATTATTCTTGGAGATGTGTGCGATAATACTACAGGGGAAATTTTTACTTTTTTTTAAAAAATTTTTTTATTGAAAACTCCAACAAATCCCCGAGCATCATAAAGTATCGCTCAGAGTTTACAGAAGTAAGCAAGAAAACACATTAAAAAAGGAAAAATTAAGAGAAAAAAAGGATTACGATTATTTACAAAGAATTTACAGTAAAATTACAAAAATATCCAAAAGCATTATTTTTGGATACAAACTGTTGAAAATCAGGAATTCCATTGATATTGATGTTTTTAAGTGCTAATTTTGTTGTCTTTCTTTCACTGACGAATTTAGAACATAGGAGAATCACATGTTCCTCATTTTCCTCGCCACCAACGCTGCAATCACAGGAAGTCACTGGATCCAAATTAAATGTATTGAGGTAATTTTTAAAGTTTCGATGACCGGTGAGTAATTGGGTCATTTTGAAATTGGTGAAAAAATGATGGCATGACAATCTCAAAGGGAAAAATCTCTTGGTTAAGGTTCCTTTGTTTGAGCTAATGTATTGTTGGTTCCAAGATTCAACTATACTTTCTCTCTTGACCTTCTTATAAAAGAATTTTGGGATATTTACAGAAATATTAATTTCGTGCTTGGCGGCAGTCTTTGCGAGAAAATCGGCTCGCTCGTTTCCAATAAATACCCGTGTGTCCACGAACAAATGAAAAGGCAACCGAGATGTTTTTATCTTTTAGGATTTTGAGTTGACTTTGAATATCTAAAACTATGTTATTGTAGGAAGAAATACATTTTAATATCTCCAATGATGAAAGGGATTCGATAAAAATGAGAGTCTGATACGGCACTGTTTTGTTCAGCGATCCAATTGATATCGAAATTTAAACATAAAAGTTCAGCAACAAACACCGTGCATTCGTCTCGATTTCTATATTAGAAGTACTCGGTTTCGATGCCTTTTCTGAAGACCATAAATGGAAAGCCAACTCTGCCATCAATTTTGTTGACATCAGTATAGCAAATAATAGGAAAATCGTCTGTGATATTGTTGCTAAATTGGATAATATTAATAGCATTTCTCTCTGAGGGATGAGAAAGAACCGCTGGAGACAGAACACACACACACACACACACACACACACACACACACACACACACACACACACACACACACACACTACTGCACACACACACACACACACACACACACACACACACACACAATATTTAAATTTCAGTGTGATTCTGAATTATCTTTAATTTAGGGACATTTAAGCATATTTTACAGAGATTTTTAGGGTGCTAAAAATATGGTATAAAATATACCACCACCCCTGAAAAGGATATACAAGATGTTTTGAAACTCAAGAGTAAGAAATCTAAGGGGTAACAGAAAGTATCTAAACAAGTGATTTTCAACTTATAGTGCAAAGGCAATGAGCAAGCAGTGAACCACTAGATGGACACCATAAAGCGCGATTTTTATTACGCATTGTTCTTTCCACCGTGGATGTCAGGAGGCATGGCGAGGCCATGACAATGTATAAGAAAACTCGTGCCTTATGATTTCCATTACAATGTCGTACAATGGTTCAAACCTTGTTCTCCGCCTATGCATTGTAGGTTGAAAATTGCTTGTTTAGATATTTTCCATTACCCCTTAAGTTTTTTCCCATGAGTTTCGAAACACCCTGTAATATTAAGTAAGATATTATAATTTTTTTTATCAATGCATTTTAAAATGATTTATTCTGAAAAGGTTTAGAATGACAAGTCTTTTTAAATATTAACAAAATATCGAGATTCGCAAACAATAAAACGGAAAGATTAAAAAGCAGTACATTTTAAAAGTACTATTACAATACTATGCAGATTACGGTAGCTTATTACTGTTGAATGGTCCCTTGTACCTAGTAATGATATAGTGTGCGTAGTGTTCTTGATATTTGAAGAATTTTGGTTTCCATAGTTAAAAAAATGATCAAATAAAACAGCTTATTAAGGAGAATACGCATAAGTTACTTAAACACAGCGCAAAAAATAAGTCGCTGATTGCTTAGCATAGTTATTAAACATATAAAAATAAATACGATGGCATATGAAAAAATTCTTAACAATTCTTGACAGAAATTCTTAAAAAAAACAGAGAAAATGAAGATTAAATAATAAAAAAAAAAAAAACTAGTCTCCATGGAAATGAAATAGTAATAATGCGATAATTTTCTAAAAAAATTTTGCACAATGATTTGCATTGTGAAAAGATAAATTAAGATTTCGAATGAAAATTATAAATCATTAAAATATTCTTAAACACCTTTTTTTTCTTACTCTCTTTAAGGAGTTTGATATTTAAAATTTGACTAATTTTATGAATTGGTATTAAAAGAATACATTAAACACAAAGAAGTCTAATTCACGAAAGTTTTCTTCTTCCAAAAATTATCCTTAGCAACTTAAAATTATTCAAATTACGCAATTATTAATAATCAACTGTACTTTTTATCTTGAGAGAATTTTAATTTAAACTATGATCAAGTTAATTTTATAAAAGAGAATTTTTTATATTTATTTTTCTCAATTTTTTTTGGTAATCAAAATGTTCTTTATAAATCCCATTTTGATTTAAAAACACTAAATTTTAAAATTATATTTTTTTATTGAACAGTAAAAATCTTGTACTACTTTTATTTGCTTTGATAATTAATTAAATCATTTCTTAATTGGAAAAAAGTATTAGAGTGTTTTTCAGAAAAAAAAAATTTCACTTGTAAAGTTCAAAATCTTTTCTTCTCTACGAGTAGTTGATTCAGAACATAACATTTTTTAAAAAATGTAATGTTTAGCGTGAGTAGAAATTTTATGAAAACACAGTTTTTAAATTTTAAATCACGAGATATAATTTAAATATGGATGAAGAAATGGCAAAAAAACAATAATTCAAAAAATTATAATTATTTCTTTTTTAAAAAATGACTCCGTTTAAGAATGCAATTGAAAACGCCTTTGATTTAGATGACAGATGGTGTTTCTACATCAAGTTGGAATTACCATAGTGTTCAGTTATTATGAAAAGGTGACAAAAATATGACACTGATGCAGATGATAGCTTTGATTTGACTGCCATAGATTTTCTGTCCCATAAAAATATGAGCGGAGTCGAGAATTTTCGTCGTTATTTTGCGTTGAGTTGTCACCGTCGATGAGATCTGTATTCATCATTATACACCGGAAACCAAGTAACAATCAAAATAACGGATTGCTTCCAATTAATCTGCTCCAAAGGAGGCGAAGATGGTCAGATCGGCCAGAAAAGTTATGGCGATGATTTTCTGACTGACAAAGGGTGTCATACTTATTAGAATCTCAGAAAAGGAAAAACCGATCAATGGACAATACTGAAGGAAGTTACCGCAGTTCCTATTTCCCCTTCCTTACACGCAGTGGTGTAGCGATGAGGGGTGGAATATAGGTATTGTAGCTCTCCCATAAGGATTTCTGTGCACTGAATTTTAAAACTGAATTAACTTTATTTTTCAGAAAAATATTATATTCGAAATCTCGTGCTCCACATAAGTATTATTTTCACCTTGAAAATAAACAATACATTTTAAATTAATTTTGAGATATGAGTTGAAATGCGCGCGCGCCCCCCCCCCCGTGAAAAATTTCTTGCTACTCCCCTGTTAACTTAGGCACCTTTTGAGTCACTCTTACATAAACCTTCATATAGTAGATAATTTGTAATGAGTTTCCTCATTATCCAAGAAAAAGTACAGACGTAAGTATTTTAAGTGACGTGTGCCCTACAGCTCATACTATTAGAAATAAATATTTACTTACGGTTACTTCTTATTTACGATAAAACTAGATGAGTACTGAAAATCCTATAAAAATTCTTTAAGAAAGGTTCGATAAATTTGCTTTTGCATACATTCCCGAAAACCTTTAAGCGTTAGGAAATAAATATAGAAACAAATGATACCCGTATCTCAAATGGATCCTCAAAAGAATATTTATTGTTTAAACGATTAAATTTTGTATCTGAAATACATGGGGATCATAAATCTCACAGAAATGTTCGTACTTGTACATCAATTCCTGAAAATCATTACACTTAATGGATACTGATAAGATAAAAATATTTTTCATTTATTAATTTAACGTATTTTACCATTAATTTTGACACGTTTCTTGAAAAACTCATTCCTTATATGCATTAAACGCTTCCCAAAAGATCCTTAAGATAATGTTAACATCTGGAAAGTAACAGAGTTTATGACACACATGTACACATTTGAATACGCTTTCATGGCCTAAAAATGATGGTGCACATTACCCTAATAGGGCAATGATTGTTATAGATTAGGGTCAACCTCCTGGTACACTTTCGATGACCAATTAATCATTCTTGGAAGCGAAGAAAAGCTCCAATACATACAGAGTAGAGCCGACTGAAGCTTGTCCTTGTAAGTGCTCTAATTTGTCTTCATTTAAGGGAACGGAATTGGTGCGAATTCTTTCTGCAGAACGAATTAAATCTTAGTTTGGAAGGTCAACTAAAGAAGAACAGAGTTGGGTATGAAGATCCTTTCATTTGAATATATCAGAGTAAAAATAGGCGCTTTAATTGCTTAAATGTAAAAGGAGACATCGAGAAATTCTAGAATTTGTTGCCCAAATAATTGTATTTTTATTCCAAACTGTTTGTGAAATAATATGAAATTATTAGAAGACCTCTTTTGTTTTAAATGTGTTTTAAAATTCTCTATGGTTTACTATTTAGTTAGTTACGAAGGAGTATCGTAAAGTTTTGATTATAGCTAAAAAATAACAGTGATATGTAGATTAAATTTATTCTGTATATTATTTTATCCTTAAGTATATAATGTAAATTATTGCTATTAATGTTGGTTTATTTGGTTTCAGGAAGCCATAGCTTGAAGTAACCCCTAGTATCATAAAGGCTTAACTATGAATGATAAATAATCGAAAGAGAAGCTTAATTTTTCTTCATTGCATGGTCACTATCCAGAGATACACATTTATCTCAAAGTTTTTTGATATTTCCAAGGTCGTCATTGTAGAATTTAGCAGATTGAATACTATCTTCTCCGTACTGCTTAGTGGTCATTGTCGTGGACTCGCGATCGCGGTTTTCGTTGGGTCGTGAGTTCGAGCCTTGATGACACTAAAGACCCGCCGTATAGCCGGGGCAGATACATGTTAAATCTGTAGATAACTAAAGTCCTCCCGTTTCCGGGGTGTGGAAGTTAGAGGAGGAAGGTTACTGCTCAGGTGTCGTCCTTTTTATGTGACAGAAACTCAAAATTACGAGGTCCGTCGCCAATAGCCCTCGTGTTGTTTCTAGTGTGAGGTTAATAAAACCAACTAAACCAATCAAATCATTTTCGTACTGCAGATTACTTCAATCTTTGGCTGAAGCGAAACAAATTAACATTATTAGCTGTGCTTAACAACATTATATACATAAGGCTTACGTAGCCGGCCGCACGTATCAAGTCCATTATTAACACATCGATCAATAACTCCCGAGACTAACCCAGAGATGGCGCTCGTAGTAAACCAGTAACCAGGTCTTTCTAGAGTACTAACCTTTGCTTGAAACGTGTCAAAATTTTAAGTCGATCGGACCAGGAAAAAGGTTTTTTGAAGTGAAGTGAAAAAGGTTTTTTCCAAGTGGGTGCCGCGATTGCTTTCGATGGAACAAAAACAGCAACGAGTCGATGATTCAGAAAGCTGTTTATCGCTATTTACTCGCAACAAAAAAGATTTCTTGCGAAAAAAAAAAAATAAATCAGTGGGGGGGAAAGCGTTGGAAAGATTGTATCTCCCTAAAAGGTGATTAACAAAAGGTGTTATGTTGATGAATAAAAAAAAAATTTGCAAAAAAAATGTTGTTTTCAATGTTAGACTCGGGAGTTATTGATCGATGTGATATATTGCCGGCTGTGAGATGGATTGAGGAGCTGTTACTTCTGTTTCCTTCGTTCCGTTAGTAGATGAAGATATGCTATATACTATTGGAAAGCTGGAAAATAGATATAAGAAATGATCTATTGAATTGAGAATAGATCTATTGAATCTATTTATCTCAATAGATCGCGAGTTGCAAGCAACTAAATTTGGCGATTTTTCCAATTATGTAGTAGTAAAATTGACATGCCATAAGAAATTGAAATTCCTCTTTGGAGAGAAGTTAAGAATCCTTTTCTCATAATTTTTTTAAAATTAAATAATAAATATAGGATCGACTATTGAAAAATAGTAGTTAGCCAATGGGTTAATCTATAAATAATAGAAATAGTTTACTGATGCGATACTTGTATTGAGAAATGTTCAAATGAAGTTTGAAATATTCGAAATTCTCTTTAAAATTGATGAATAAGATTAGATGCAATATTATTGCCCAATTCAATACATCTTCATGGTTATTTGTAATTATGAAGCTTCATATATAACACATCGTATGAATAATTTATATGTATGAAATGCTTACATGTTATTGGTTTCCATGATTATCATATTGGTAAAATTAAGCATATATAACTTAAAATTAATTTAATTTTTGATAGTTTCTTATTTTTATAGTTTGAGTTTTAATGCATTTGTAGAAAAATCTTTATTTTACTACTTTTGTGTAATAATTAAATTTAATAAGTAATTTTCTGACAATTTTGTTTCACATAAGTTATGAAATTTCTAATAATTACGAATTGTATCAAAGTATCGAGTACACAAATTTATCATCGATAGTTTAATTCTTCCTCCCAGACTTCTAAATCAAAAGTAAGACATATACAAATTAAATATTTTTATAAATATCCGTATCCATAAGATTACACCTTTAAGCTTTTTTCCAAGGTGCATCAATCATCGTACGAAATCCGCTTGATTAAAAGTTATAGTTCAGTGTTTAACTATTACTGAAGCTCATCTTTCATATTCGTATACATTTTTCCATCAATTTTTATACTGTTATAAAAAAATTAAATTATCAAAGCTCACTTTTTAAAAGTAATCATGAGCTTTGCCGCAAGCAATGAACTCACTGTACGTTAATGTATTGGTTTTATTGACATTATTAATAATAAATCCTCTAATAGGTTTTCATTTTTGGTAGAATGTTTGAATTTAGTGATTTCTTTCAAGATATCTTGCGGTTTACTTCTCAATTATTTTATAAACCGTCTAAAATTCACACGATATAAGGAAAACAGAATCCTAAATTCTTATATTTTATTAAAAGTATGCTTAAAAAGTAAAAATAGTATTATCTCATAATTGTTGTTAAAATTTATTTCAGTAATTACTGTTATCACTTACCAACTTCAGGAAAAACTTCATATACATATATAATATTGAAAATAATCTTCTATTAAAATATCATGTTATTGAAAGTCTTCCAAAACTCGTTTTCTCAATTCTTTTGTAATTCGTATCTTATATTTTAAGAAAGAAGAAATATTTAAAAAAAAAAAAATGCTTATTTTGATGTAATTAGTGTGGAATTCGGAAAAAATTTAAATATTAAAAAAGTCCCTTTCTGAGACTTATCAAAAATTATATAAAATGAACAAATGTCTATTAAAATATTTATATTTGTTATTATTATTTAATAAAATCCATTTATGCGTGTTTTGCTCTCTTTATTTTTAAATTCCTTTTATTAACTCATACTCTCCCTATATATATTTATATATATTGTTCAAATTTTCAATCGTTAGTAAAATACTTTTTATTCATCCACTCAACTTCAAATATATTCTGTTAAACTTGTAGTGGACGACATTTGATGTTAATACAGTTCTTTTAAATATTAATTCATTAATTAAATTTAATTTGTGAAAATGCAGTTTAACACAACCACTTGGCACTATTTCAAAAATTCCCAAACTTGCCGATTTTTTTTGACTGAACGTTTTAGTCCGCGAAGCGGACAAGGGTAGCCACATTTGACAAAATACCGCCAAATAATTCCAGTAACCAAGGGTGGTTGGGCTAAACTACATTCCAACCATTTAATTTACCGGATGAATTAAGAAACAAGACAATGCTTCTACTAACTCATTTGTCTTGCAATGGCAAAGTTGGTAGAGTGTCGGCGTAGAATCATTATGCCTTCGGATTGAAGCATAAATTTATTTTCAAATAATTAATTTTAGTTTTATATAAGAGAAAAATATTTCTCTTGTTTAAGATGTTTATCAGGATATAAATTTAGGAATAAATACCGTCAGTGACGAAGCGTGTAGATCGCCGGAAAAAAATTTCTTTTGTCACTTAATATTGTGATTCTGTCATATGTATATACATATTTATATTAATTGTAATTATTTAATAAAAAGTAACTAAAATAAAAATTTTCTTTGTTGACCTAAGTAGGAATTGACTTAATTTTTTTTTTATATTACTTGTTTTGTATAATTTTTTTTATCTTAATAATTATTGACGGACAATTAAAATCTCTATTATAATAGAAAGAGAAATAAAAATCCATTGTTTCCCTTGTGTTTCTATCAGAGCTTGCTAAAGGTAAAATATATCCTGAATCCTTTTCGTACCATTATCGTAAAAAGAGCAAAGTTTTTTTTTACTATTAAAGACTACTTCAACTTATTTCTCTTTTATAGATGATCCAAGATTCAAATCTCAGAGAAAGAATTTAAGAAAAAAAAGAGTTGTTCTTTCTCTAGTGTTACCGTGTGCCTCCCGTAAACGATAAAAACCCTTCTCTCGGAGTTATCAGTAACCATACATAACCTTAAAAAGTTATTTCAGAACCAAATTCGATTGGATTTAATAATGTTCTTAACGACGCTGAAAATTCATTTTACGGACTTGCTGTTAAACATAATATTCTTCGATGCCAGCGGAAAGAAAAGGCGACCTTTTCAATAGCACGGCCGGTCGCATTTGACAGCTCCTCTTGGTTTTCTAAAATCATGAATATTTTATTACGCAGAAAGTCGATTTCATTTCGTTCTCCAGGTCTTCGTTGGGAGATGAAGAAAAAAAGCTTTATATATTCACCAGCGTAACACCTTAATCATGCTCGAATTTCGCTCAAACTTTAATAAAAATCTCATTACACGACGGAACAAAAAAAAAAAAAAAATTGCAGGGGGGACATATTGAATTACGTCGAGTTTAAAGGGCGTGGTTTAGGTAGGGAGGAGAACGAATGTCTTGAACCCCCACCCGTCTCGAAGTTCTTATGGAATCTTTTCTCAAATAAACTCAGAATATATTTTTGTAAAATTCAAAAATTTCAACATTTTCTTTGTATTACTTCGAGACGAAATAACGCCGGGTTATACGTTTGCGTAAGGAAAGAATGGTGTAAGAGGAGAGAGAGTCGTCGAAAAGAGTTCTGGTTTTGCTATTTGAATAATTTTTAAATAACGAATTTGAAAACTGTGTTGTTTCTCTTCTCTTGGGTGACAGTGGAATGTCAGCGAAATTTTCTTCATTGAAATTTTATGTCTCTTAGGAATAAATGTTACTTGATATAGGAGACAATTTTTATGTTACTTCATAGAATTTTCATCCAGTTTCTATATAAGAAGGAACGATTTTGAGATTCTATTAGATTAGGCTTAGATTTAGGCGCATGTTGAGTTTCAGTTTCGTTTTCATTTCGAAGCGGGAATATTATTTTCATATCTGTTTGCCGTTTTGAATCATATCTCCCTACATGTTGTTATCTAATTTCTAAATTTATAGTTTTCTTTTCCTCCCCATGTACTCGAATTCATATTACTTCATCTGACACTATAAACTGTGTTTTCAGTAAGAAAATAAAAATATTGTAGTTCTAAAATTTCAAACTTTTTGTAATGTTGAAGGGTTGAAAAATTCGAATAAACCATATGACAATATCATTCTAAATTTACTTTGAGAATGAAATAACGCAGCACCTGCCTGGCTCATCTGGACTTAAATTGCGCAAAGATGTTACAGAATATATTTTTTCCTTATTGCAGTTATGGGAATCGAGGTAGTCCAGGGTATTTCAGTTTCGCTTTCATTTTAAAACGAGAAAAAATTGTTTTAAAATCTTGTTGCTTTTTTGAATCGTTTCTCCCATCATGTTATCTAATTTTTGAATTAAGATCCTCCTACCTGCTCGACGGGTCTTAGAATTTATATTACTTCAACCGACACTATAGACTGCGATTTCATTCATAAAATAAACATTATAGTTTTAAAATTTTAAGCCGTTTTAATAATGTTGAATGTTTGAAAAATCCGAATAAATCAGCTGACAACATCATTCTGCATTTACTTTGAGAATGAAATAACATAGCACTTGAAAGCTTTATCTAGATTTAAATGGGTTGAAATATTACTGAATATTTTTTCCTTATCGCAGTTATGGTAATCGAGGTAGTCCATTGGTAAAATTTTTGATTGCATAGTTCGGTGTTGTACGAGTCGTGTCAGAAGTTCAACTACCTATTCCACCAAAACCTATTGAGAAGAATTACCTGCTATATTGTGCTTAACTTTAAAAGAACCTCTAAGTCCTCATGTGATTTTGGTGTCGAAGCAAGAAGAGAGAGGTGTAATCTCAGTTGTTGTGTCCTTGTCCCCTTATTAGATTAGTTTTGTTGCTTTAAATAGTATGGTTTAATTGATTGATTGTTTATAAACAGATATATAAGAAGCTACACGGTAGTTTTTGGTGACGGACCTCACAATATTGAGCATCAGTTAAATGACGAGAGTCACTGCGTAGTTGAGACCTGTTCTCCAAATTTCAACACCTCGTGAAATGGGGGAGACTTTGAGTTCAAATATATTTAACTAATATCAAATCTTTAAATGACTGACCTTTAGTTTAATATGATTTTATTTTGTTCCATATTTTCTACTTCTTTCCAGTGAGTTCCTATCATTTCCATAAATAATTAATGCAAATATACCGAGAACTGAAGTGAACTGCAGTTTCTAGTTACATAGTAAAAGGGAATGCATAGATTTTCCTGCTTAAGTTTCTTTAAGTGGGAGATTCGGGGGAATTTGTTGCTATACATGGCTTCTTATGTAAGTTTTCATAATCTTTTTTTAAACTTTGCCTTTATTGGTTAGATTGTTCTTTTCTGTTTTCATTCAGTACAAATTGAGTATATCTATTTGTCAATGTAAATATATTTCACTTAATTTCTTCTTTTGAAATTAAGTGAACGATGTATTTATCAACATCTTGTTTTTAGAATTTATGAAATTTCCATATTGGTTTATAACATTTTTATATAGATTTGTTTGGCACCGGTAAAAAATTGTTTAACCTGCAAATCTGTCAAAAGCCAGATTCAAAATTTAAAAATGTTATATTGAACTTTTTTTTTTTTTTTTTTTACTGTTTTTCTGTTATTGATTTTTTTTTATTTTCATGTTTTAGTTCGTACTTTTTCACGAAGTGATATTTATCTTCTCGGCATTATTTAATGGTTTAGTATTCTTTTAGTTATATTGATCTCTCTCTTAAATGTTTTTACTTTTTCTTTTGCTCTTAGCTTTTGGCAATTAAAGATTATTTATTAGTTTTCATCATACCTTTACTATAATTAAAAAAAATATTTGAATGTTTCTTTTGCAACTTTTAAAATCGATCATCTGTAATAATATTTGCTTCTTTACTAATTTTGCTACTTATTTTGAGTTATTTCTTTATCTTACTGAACTACTATTTTCATTATATATATATATATATATATATATATATATATATTCATATATTACATATAATGATTTTATATATATATATATATATATATATATATATATAATATTGGATGTCCACTCAAGTCCGCTCCTACCCTCTTAACTTTCGAACTGAAGCAGCTATAGTCATGTTCTGGTAGCTATGCATTATTAAATGAGATCGTTTATAGGGGAGGGAAAAATTTGAAATTAGATTTAATATTTCAAATATTGTACGAGAGATGAAATAAAAGAATTACAAAGTTGTAGAGCGTCATCCATTTATTAAATAAAAACACTTGTGAACATTAATGCTAAAAGTAAGAAGCGAAAAACGCACATGTTTTTGTTCATTATTTCCGAAACCGTGATGTCTCGAAACTTGAACGAAAGTAGAAAAGATTATCTTTCAGAGAGTAACGAGTCCCCGTCATGGCCCAGTAGAGTCGCATGCAATTCCGAATCGAGAGGGTTATGGTTTGAACCCAGCGAGGTACTTCTTTTTTCTAATTGTCTTTACAAACAGAGTAGACAATTTGCAGTTGGTGCAGAGTCGTGTCGCATAACACATCAACTCAAGACCACTTGCGCTTGGTGTGCGAAATTTGTGCATTATGCAAGTACGTATGAAACGTCACACCTGTTCATTTGAGACAGCTTATAAAACGGATATCTCTTCGAAGTTGCATGTTGAGGCTCATGGAAATGGAGTGATTATCCTAAAAGGAATATTGTGATATGGTACTACTTTACGGTGATTGTGGGCAATCAAGATCGGCAGTTTCGTTGTATTGGCAGCGTTTCTCTGAAAGTCCGCATCTTTCACAAAAAACCTTCCTAAAGGAAGAGAAACGCGTAAAGAAGACAGACTACGTGACTAACCGATCTCGATCCAGTAGATCAGCTAAGGTAGGACACTAAGTAAATCGGAAGATGTATTATCATACGGCTCATGTATTTGAACAACAGTACAAGAGATATACAGGAAAACTGTGGCCTCTAAAAAAGTCGAGTTTGGGAAATCCTAAGCAAATTAGGTGCTCATCCATATTATAGAACATCTCATCAGGCATTACTGGACAGGGATGTCGAGAGACGTTACACATGGTGCAACAATGTCGTGAACCTGATAGAGGTTAAGCGGGCAGATACAATGTGGGTGGATAAAACAGGTTCTTTGTGGAATGAAATGTACAATAGGCAGAACACTCATTACTGAGGGCTGAAAAATCTTACATATTCTGCCGACGTTCGACATTAAATGAGATTTTTGATTAATGTTTGATGCGGAATTTACTATAACAAGCTGATAGGCCCGGTATTTTACCAGGGCACAGTAATGAGCCCACGATATTTAGAACTTTTGGAGGAAAGAAATACTTGATTTTGTTCAGAACCTACCATTGCTTCAATCCCAGAATGTATGTTCCATCATGACAGTGTGCCTTTGCACAAGACATCGCACGAGAAGCAGTATTTCGTGTTGATTTTAGGGTAACAAATAATGGTATATGATGGTTTTGAAGAGTGTTCTCCACTTTCATTTGACCTGACTCCAATGGACTTCATTCTGTGGGAACACCTAAAACACCTGGCGTATGCGACTCTTTTGCCAACATTGTAGGACCCTTCGACGACACATTGCAGATGCTTGTGCTAATTCATCACCCGCTATGCTTAAACGTGTGCTATGTGAAGTTCAAACGAGGGTTCAGATGCGTTTTGCAGATGAGGGAGAGAAGTTTGAACATCGAAAATAAAGGTATCTTGCGATAATTAGTTTTTTTCTTCTCTTTCTAAGATCGTCTCATCACGTCACAATATAGGAAATCGCGAACAAACAGATGTGAATTTCTTGTCTATTTATGTGGAGTTGATGGTTTGTTTTCCCATTTTCAAAAATCTTACTTTCCTTGTACTTGTGAAGCTGAGAGTTTCGATAAATAATTATTCATTAAGTAACTATATTTAGTTAATAGTCAGTCTCGTGCGGGGACATGACTTCTCGAATTCTTGATCAATTTAAATCAATCAAAAACATAGCAATACTTCATAATCTGATCTGGGTTCTAAATTTCAAGACACATTTCCAATAACTCTTGTCTAGCTCTATAACGACACTCATTCGAAATCACCCAATCTCACGTTTGAGATCAGTTTTATAATAATATATATTTAATCCCGTTTTCTAACGTTTCTGATAAACAAAATTAAAGCTAAGCAATATTGAATGCAACACCACTCAACGTTGCTTCCTGAAAATAACAAAACATATTATTAATACGATGTATCATTTATACACACACACACACACATACTCTCACGCATACATCCACCCACGCACACATACACACTGCCTAAATCAATGTTGTACAAACAGCTAGAAATTCAACAGCTAAAATTAGCAAATACAACGCTATAAGAAAGATAATTTATTCATTTTAAAGAAAATTATGTATCGTCTTTATTAGAAACTATAATTTCACACATCAGTTATATAATACTTAAAGACAGTGGTTCTTAAATAATAATGTAATTAATCGCTGACATACATTTTTTAAGAAAAATGAGGCTTTTAACACATGTACTAGAACCAGTGAATAAAATATCCTGATTTGCTCATAACAAACAATGAGAATATCCCTTCGAGTCCAGTTAGAAACGATCTTGCTTTAATGTCTTTTGGCAATTCGAGTCATTTCACAAAATGAGCTGGAATAATCCTATTACAAATCTACTACCCAAATCTTTTTTCTCGAGCCGTTAATTTTTTGCGGAATTTTAGCACATTCTCATTTCAAATAACATAATTTTTAAATAACACCCCTCTAGGCATGGAATTAATAAATGAAATTTAAACTCAATATTTAAACGAAAAGTTGGTTTGCATCTGGATCCAATTTAAATAATGAGGTGCTGTATTGTCTATTTATGGAGTTAAGCTACTTATCTTGTATGCTACGGATTTGACTCAATTTGAAAGAATGCATTTAAATTAAGTAGCTCCATTCTTAGACAAAGTGGAATTGCATGTATGCTGATGGCAACAGGTTAATTAAGGTACGCATCACAAGCAGGAATGCAAGATTTCATCAGCTTAAAGAATCGTGGAAGGAAAAAGACCTTCAGGGCACAGGAACTGAATATTGGAACATTCCTTCCACGTACAGTCTTTAATAGAATGTTTAAATTGTATTACTCAAGACGTGGGAAGGTAATTTAATTTCTACCCTAGTTCTATTCCGGGTATATTAATATTTTCTAATGCGATTCCAGGATAATTCAAAATCAGTCCGATTCTACGAATGGAAATAAATTGGTATCTGACAAATGTTTTCGCCCCCGGAACATAACTAAGAATTATACAGAAGGAATTAGAAAATCTTTAAATGGATTTTCTTTGTTCTTTAAAACCAATTATTCTCAATGCGCGTCAGAGATAATAAAGATTGAAATCTTTGTTTATAGTTTCGAAGTCACTGAAACGGAAAAAAAAAGAATTATGAACATTTTACTTTCTTCATTTTAGAAGCTATTGAGACTCAAACGAGGTTCATAAGTATAAGCGTGGAGCAGTAATTTAGTTAGAGAGGAGATTAAACATTAAAACTAATTGGTAATTATGCAGGGTAACATTAGTAAAGATACTTAATATTTTAATAATTTTAGATATAATTAGGAATAAAAAAATTGGTCTTAAAAGAACTGTAACATGTTCTTAGAAAGCTAACCTTTTTTCCTTTACCTGTCAAACTAAAACGATCTTTCACCACTCTGTTCTAAATTTTATAAGTACTGTATGAAATTTAGGAGTTATAAAGATTTGAGGTAAATTTACAATATTCACTGTTTAACCTATTTTCTTGTATAAAGCTTTAATTTTATTGGTGATTTTTTATATCACTATTATAAATATTAATAAAAGAATTATTATTACTAAAAATATGTTAATTAGTCATATTAACATATAGTTCTGTTCAAGTAATGGCACCGTTACTAGGAACCTTATATAATAAATAATGAATTCATCCTGCAATTTTTTATAGAAACTTTTAGATCTTTAACCTTAGTGCTATGTTTATTATTAAAATTCAAATATTTAATCTCTTCATTAATATAAAACTTATATCCCTTAAAAACTTCATTAGATTAATTATATTTAATAGCCAATTTAGTTAAAAATTATCTTTAATAGTTTTTTCTTTAATTCGATTATTATTTTAGAAGTTATAATTCTGAAACCTATACTTTTGTTCATTATTTCTCTAAGATTTTTATTTTTATCGCTAATAGTATTTACATTATCTGTAATCACACCATTCCCATGCTGGAATTCTACATTTATTATTATTTTTTTATAATCCTTACAATAATTAAAATAATGGCCCTATATATATATATATATATATATATATATATATATATATATATATATATATATATATACATACATAAATATATATTCACTTACGAATTTAGCATCAGTAAGTTCAAATTCAGTAAGATATTGCATTGGTTATCAGTATTGTAGTAGCAATAGGAAACTAGATTTGATCATATAACATGATGATAATTATTTGGGAAAAAAAAGGAGTAAAAATGGTTAAAAGTGGACAAATTTCTGTCAGAAAATTGTTTCTTGCGATAGAAATCTTTGAGAATTTTTAGTTGATTTGAACTGTGATCAAAGTCTGATTTTTTATGCTGCAATATTAGTTAAA
Source organism: Nephila pilipes (assembly GCA_019974015.1). NCBI lineage: Eukaryota > Metazoa > Arthropoda > Arachnida > Araneae > Nephilidae > Nephila > Nephila pilipes. Next base: position 337,365 of record BMAW01086594.1, read on the forward strand.
ACTGAAGATTAAAATTATAATTGATATATGTGCCTTTCTTACATTCTAAATACGTAGGTTATAACGAACATATCTAAATATCTAACATAGAAGAAATAAAAGAATTAAATTTATATATCATTGTATACACATTAAATCTTGAAATAAACGGACAATATGCAGTTTTTGAAAAGTAGTAAATGTATTAACAACAAATATATCGATTAGATATATTTGTATTATAATATTGAATCTATTAAAAACATTTTAAGGCTCTTTATGCTAGAAGACTTGATACAACTTAAACACTCGTATAGGAAAAGGATTCTTACTGTCCAAAATACGTGATGTGGCTGTTAAATAATGAGACTGGCACTGCTACAGAAGTACGCATGCGCCAAACGCCAGCGACCGACAGCTGTTTAGCGTGAAGACTTCTCTTTCAAATGCAGTGCTTCTTTTTTTATGTAAGAAAATCCATATACTCGTAGCCTTCGTTCACATTAGAGTTATTTTTTTTTTGTTTCGCTAGAGAGTTCGACGTAGATTAGCAATCAATCAATCAGTTCATGAGTTCTTAGGCAGTTTTCATTCCATTAATTCTGAAACTTAAATTAATTTTTTTTATCTTTATTGATATCTAAGAAATTAATTCATTAAGGTGCTTGAGAATCAATTTATCCCGGAACATTTAAGCAATATTTCATGCTATGAAATATTAATGCATGCAATGATTTCATTTTCAAAAATAGGACATTATAATTTTTAAAGCATATATATATCGGTGGAGGTCTGACATGATATAAAACAAGTATTTGAGTAATTGCTTATATATTGAGGGTAAACAGAATGTTTTATGACATGTTTCAATAAAAACTAATGCAAAAGTAAGTAAGTCACCTGTTCCTAGAGTGTCAGCAAAAGACAACTCACTTCACCATTAATAACACAAATGCCAATATGTCTAGTGACATAAGATTATGAAAGTCCTTAGTATATGCTTAGTAGTCATGTATGTTATAGTAAAAATATTTAACTATTCATTTATGTAGAAATGATAGCGCTAAAGCAGTAGAGCTAAGTTTTTTTTACAATGTTTTTGAAACACGTGGGTTCATTATTAAACAATATTACGCTAAATAAATTAATAGTTAAAAAGTTTTTTTGTGTATCTTTTCTTTTAATTAAATTCCTTGTTATTTTATAAGTTCACATTTTTAAATAAAGGAGACACTTTATTTCGTATATTTTTGTGCATTCGTTCTAATTTAAAAAAATTCAAAGCGTAATTAATATGAAGTTAGGTCTTTTTTTTCGAAATTTAATATTAATGAATCTTTCTGAAGATCCCGAATGTTTAAATTATATATTGCAAAAATGTAATTTTGTTCAGTCGCCTGAGGGCAATAATACTTGATTGAAACTCAAAAATTCCAATATATCGGGATTTGTTTTTTTAAATTACTTTTTATATCAATTCCCAGTCAAATGGTGGCCTCGCTAGCCTAGTGGTCATGACTTCGGTTTCGTGGCCGGCGGTTTTCGTTCAGCCGCCGGTTCGATACTTGGCCGCCAAAGACCCGCCGTGTAGCTGGGGCTGATGCATGTTAAATCTGTCGGGGCCCAAAGTCCCCCCGTTGGTGTGGTGTGGATGTTTGGAGTGGGAGGTGCCAGCTCAGGTATCGTCCTCGTCACTTGACCGTGGTTCAAAATTACGAAGTCCTTCTCAAAAAGCCCTCGTGTTGATTCTAGTGTGACGTTAATAAGAACTAAACTAAAAATACCAGTCAAATGTCCACTTATTTAAAGGTAGTTCAAAAAGCATCCATGTTATACTACAGATGGCGTTTCTAAAGCAAGTTGGTGTTATAATTGTGTACCTGTTAAATAGGGGCAAAACCAATTTGACATCGAATCACAGGTTGGTTTCAACTGGTGCTTCATTGATCTGTCGTCGTGACTTAACCAATGAGATCTGGATTCATCATTATACATCGAAAATCAAGTAATATCCAAAACACTGGGGTGCATCTGGAGAATGTGCTTCAAAGAAGACGTGGATGGTCTCATCGGTCAGAAAAATCACGCCAAAGAGTTTTTTAGATGCGAAGGCCGTCATATTCACGGTCTGCTCAGAAAAAAAGCAAAACTATCCCTGAATAATACTACAAATAGTTATACCCATTCCCATTTTTCATTCCTAACACTGGTACAAATTTACTCGAATTAGAAATGAGACGAGATGGTTCAAAAATGAACCACCTCGTATTTTTGGGTTATATATATATAATTTGTGTGTGGTGTGTTTGTGTGTTTTATAAGGAAATAAAACAAACAATTGAATCAACTTTTTTGTCTTATTCTTTTTAACATCTGAGATTCTAAACAGTCTATCCAATACGAACACAAACATACTTTCAAAAGTCAGTTGGATTCCCACAAATGAGAATCCTTAGATATATGTGGATAAAATTTTTATTAATTATTGCAAATATTCTCAAACCGTCACTTGTTGAGATGCTATAAATTAATATTTAAAGATTACTTTCATTTCTGATTCTCGTGTCTTTGTCAAAATGTATCATTGGGCGCCCATAAAATTCTATGTAAAAAATGTTAATTGTAGTGCGCTTGGCCACACCGTAAAGTTAGTACCAGGGGTTCTAAAACAATCTATGAGCTGACATTATTATGTGATGATAGTACGAAAAAAGGAATATACATTACTGTATAGTAAGTTTTATGAAGGTTTCGTGCTGAAAAGACGTCTGGAAGTATTATGTTTAAGATAATATTAATATCGTGATTTGAGAATACGGGTCTTACAGAAATGCTGTTAACAATCCCAGGAGAAATGTAAGATTTTAATTTTTTTCTTTTTGAAAAATATTACGTCTCATTATTCCATGTATTACTATGAAACTATCCATGATATTAACTTACTGTTTTATTTGAAATACAGGGGGCTTCGAAACGTTTGGACAAAAATTTAAGGTATAACAGAAAACATCTAAACAAGCAATTTTCACCATACAGTACATAGGCGGAGAGCAAGCGGTGAACCGCTAGATGGCGCTGTAATAGAAAAGCATAAAACGGGAGTTTTCTTATGCATTGTCCTTTCTATCGTGGGTTTCAGGGGGCTTGGCAACGTTCAGTAATCAGGAAAAGGTTGTGATAGAAATGACGATGTGTAAGAAACCTCTCTTTTTATGCCTTCGATTACAGCACCGTCTAGCGGTTCACCACTTGCTTTCCGCTTATGCATTGTATGGTGAAAGTAGCTTGTTTAGTTGTTTTCTATCACTGCTTAAATTTTTGCCCATTAGTTCCGAAACACCCTGTACACTTTGTATGTTTCACTGCACAGTTTTAAAGAATCCTAAGCTTTAGTTATTAGTACTCCACGTTTCTGTAAAATGAAAGTACTTACACATTACATGAAAAATTTCCATGAAGATAAGTTTCAGAGCATCAAGATATACGATTATATGGAGGTAGATTCAGTTACAACATCTTCAGATTAGTTTTATAGTTCACAGTACAGAGTTTTCTTTGGCATATAATAAAAGAAAAAAAAGTTCACATTTTATATATTTTCCATAAAAATTTAAATAAATTCAATTTCAGAGTTTTTCAAATATGCAAACTCATATAATTCTAGTTATAGGAAAGAGTATTCTGAAATATCAGAAATTTATTTTCTTCAGCATTCAATTCGTATTGATTTCTCACATTCGCATAGCATTACTTACAAATCTTTACTTCAGTCGTTGAAGAGAACGATGAATTGAAATGTTTTTTTTTACTTCTCTATATACACAAATATATGATATCACTGCAAATATTTTTAGTCTGGAAACTTTCAGAAAGCTTTCTAGTTTGAAAAAAAACCTGTCGATTTTTGATATCGAAATAAATCAAACACTATTCAATCGTTTCTATGGGAGATTCGAAGTTTTTGTGTGAAACTACAATAAGTGTCTATAGTAAAAGGAAAGAAATTCTCCTAAAACATGTCTAGTGAGTGGTAAAGTGACATGTGTCCTTTTTACAGCGAAAATTAGATTGTATATATGTAAGTTCACACACACACACACACACACACACACACACACACACACACACACACACACACAATACTTCTACTACTACTACACACACACACACACACACACACACACACACACACACACACACACACACACACACACACGAGAACCATTAACAAGTACCCGAATAAGAAATGCGAAATAAGAATGGTTCCTTTGAAATCCATGAGTAGGAAACCCTTTGTATACCCAAAAATCGTGACCATATCGTTTCAGGACAGTGAGATCATCTTTGCCTTCTTTGGAGCAGATTCATTGGCCTTTGCTTCGACTGTTGCTTGGTTGTCGGTGCATAATGATGAATCTAGGTAATCTGTTTCGTCACCACTTAACAGATGGCAGAATACAATGACAACACCCAAAATTTCTTCAGCAATGTCCTCTGTCGTCAATAAAAGATACTTTTCAAACCATACTCGTATTAAATAACTTACACCACTGTGATTTAAAAAGTGTATTGTATTATTTGAAATGTTCTCGAAGTTTTTATATTTGTGTAATATTTGAAACATTCAAGAGGTTATTTGACATATAGCTAGAAAATATATCTTTTGTTTCACACTATCTTTGGATTGCCATCATTGGCGATACAGTTTGAAACGTTGAATAAGTTTGTTTATTTATATATTTACCTCTTTATGTGTTAAACCAGCTTTCGTCTGGTGCGCTTGAAAAGTAAGTTATCCATGAAAGTTTAGATTTATTGCATTTTTAGCATAGACTGTAGCTGGAAATGTGAATTTATTTGGAAAATATATATTATTTCAAATGCTTTCGAGAATTTCTTTGCATGTTTAATATCTCCTAGCTTTTTAAATTTTTTTTTATTTTAGAATATTCGTGCAGATCGGATTTTTTAAATTTAATTCTTATAAATAAATATAAAGGAGCATGAAATCTTTAAGATAAAGTATTCAAAGAAACAAGAAGTACTAAATAGGCAACTTATGTTTTTCATGTGATTGAAGCTAATGGAACTTTCGTTGCCCACGGTGGCCTAGTGGCTAAGGTCGTGAACTCATGGTTGATATTGTTTTCATCGAGTCGTGGGATGGATTCCTGATGCCCCTTAAGACCCGTCATGTTGCAGGAATTATTCCCGTTAAATCTATTAAGGCTGCAAACTCTCCCGTTGCTGGGGAGGGAATATTAGAAAGGTGGGTATCAGCTCAGGTGTTATTCTAGTCACCACGGTTCAAAATTACGAAGTCCGTTTTCAATAATCCTCATGTTACTTGAATGTGATTGTCTTATTAACGTTGCACTGAGAAGCCACACGAGGGCTATGGGCGACGGACTTCGTAATTTTGAATTTTGGTCAAGTGACAAGGATGACATAAGAACTGGCCTCCTATCTCAAAACTTCCACATCGTGCCACCGGAGGACTAGAAATCTTAACAGATTTAACGTGTTCAGTCCCACTACACTTCGAATCTTTAGTGGCATCAGAGTTCGAACCCATGACTTGACGAAACCTTCGCGACCTTGACCACTAGGCAACCGCGGCCACAACGTGTTGCTTCAAAGTGTGACGGTAGTAAGAAATCAATCAATAAATGAATAAGTCACTTACAACTAAGGCAAAAATGACTTTGCACACATGTAATACTCAGCTCCAATGTTACAAAATAAAAAGGGCATTTCAAATTGCCGATGCAATTTTTCTGAGCGTAAAATCGTTGTATAAATAAAGAAGCTGAAATAATTTTGTAATTATAAAAATGTTGAATTTAGAAGAAAATCTGATGCGTAAAAATAATTTTGCATTATGCTGCTTTTAATTGAATATTTCTCAGAAATGATGAAGGTAATTTCTTCATCATATACGCATGACATGGAAAAAAAATATTTTTTGGTGTTGTTTTGAAATGAGGAAATATAATAGTAGAAATTATCATTTAATAATAAGATTGTTAAGCCAGAACACACAATATGATGACGAGGGTAACATTGTGTAGGATCTCTCTCTCCTAGATTCCTCACAACCCTAAATGAGGATTTCGAGGCCCAATTAAATGTAACTGTAGCAGTCTTCATTGTTCAACGCGAAGGATATTTTTGGAATAATGGAACTTAAGTACACAATACATAACCACTGACCCCACAGACTGGAGTCTTAAAAGTTGAACTACCACGACATCTAATGAAATACATAAATTTCTTATTAACTGCACGACCACATAAAATAAATTTTTATAATATTTTAAGAGTTCTACAAGGCAATTCGATTGTAATACAAGGACTGTTTTTTTAAACTCCTGTGGACCACAAAAAAAACCTGTCAAGAGCACAGAACAAGATGAATTTATTACAATAGTTACGTACAAACATGGGTACTTTTCGACATAATCACCGTGAAAGTTCCGGCATTTGTCATATCGGTGGACAAGTTTTCCAATTCCTTCTTCAAAGAACGTTGCCACCAATCATGTTGAGATATACCTTCACTTCGTTTTGAAACTTTTTGGAGATCTGAAAGCTTTGGCTTCCTAGCCAGTTCTTCAATTCAAGGAAGGAATGAAAATCACTCGGTTCTGAGTCAGTGTTAATACGTTGGAGATCAAGCACATCACATTTAAACTGTTTCAGAAGATGTTGAGTTACAGCTGCTCTTTGAGGGTGGGAGTTGTCATGAATGAGAATAAAAGAAGTCAACATTCCTCTTCTTTTGTTTTGAATGGATCTTAGCAGTCGTCGTAAAGTTTGACAATAAACAGTTGCATTAATCGTAGTCCCCGGTTACATAAACTCAACAGAGCAATATTCCTTTTTGATTTCAAAAATTCGGGACGATAACTTTCCTCCTGTTGAAGGTTTGTTTGAACTAACTTGCGTTCTTGTCTCCCTTTATCGTGAACGTTGGTTCACCCGTCTTTAAATTGTCTATACTATTTACTCATAACACCATCACTTATTAAGTTTTCATGTATACTCGACTTATTTTTAATTGAATTTTGGCCACATTATTCACTTCTGCTAAAAGATAGCAAATAATACTATGCCATTCGCACTTGACGGGAGCATCAATTGTACTTTGTTTGTGTGCCAAAAGCTCAGCTTAAAATCTCGAAAGGGCGTCGGTAATTGCAGAGATTATAGGTATAGAGAAGCGCAGTCCCCACCTCTTACATGTTTGGTTACTTATCATCTTGATCGGAGATTGAAAAAAAAAAAAAAAAAAACACAACCCTCATATTTTTTTTTGTATTTATACATAAATAGATTACGAGGATGCTTAAAAAGTATTAATTTCAATTTATTAAAAGTAAAATATTAAATTTATTATTTTTTTTAAATTTTCGCACAAATAATACACACACACGCGCACTCTCTCTCTCTCGCACACTAGTATATATATAACTTGAAAATATAATTATATCATAACTACGAGTATACATTGCATTTTAAAACCCATAAATATTCTGGAACAAATTTCTGAAATATAAATTAACACGAATGAAAGTAAAAAAAAAGTGAAAATATGTTTACACTATAATTAAAAACTAATTTCTTTGTTAATAAATACATATTTTGAGAATTAATGATGAAAACTATAATTAATTTACAGTCCATATATACTTTGTTTAATTTTAAGTTTTTAATTAATTCAAATGAAAAAAAAAATGTATGCTTAAAATCAAACAGCATATTCCATTGCTGTATTGTCAGTTTTCCTTTAAACTATGTGAAACTTGAACATAATCACTAAAAGCTTCAAGAGCCTTAGAGATTCTTGAGAGATTTATAGTAAAATCTACATTTCTCAAACTTTCACTGTACTTATAATTTCGCAGTTATTAGATATTTTTATTTTAGAAACTAGTTACAGAATTCAATTTTTTATATGTAAAGTACTTTTCTTTGAAATGTCTGAAGTTTTTCTTTAAAAGGAAACATGTTTAGCAATGTATATTAAAGTTGATATTTTTCTTTACGAAGGATGTACAGAAAGCAGAAGAGCTCGATTTTTTGAAAACAGAAAAAGGTAACATATTTTTGAAAAATTTAAAAAAATCATGCACGTATTTTTTCGACGTAGTCGCCTTCCTTCTCAATATCATTTGAGAGATTAAAGGGATGTGCGTTTTTATATGATCGTCAAAAAAGTCTCCCGCCGCCTGTTTGACTTATTATTTCATTTCATTCTGTGTCACATCGGCTATCAATTCTTTTTTTTACCCCTAAGCAAACTCAGAGAGGCGAAAAATGAAAATCGGGAGTTGCGACATTGGAACTGTGAGAGGAGTGGTTGATGATGTCCCATCCGAATGATTCCAAGTGTTGCTTTGTGGTGTAGACAGTGTGGGGACATGCATTGACCTGCAACAAACACACTCTCTTCGTTCACATTACCTATCTTGAGTTCTGTATGAGCCTTATACATTATTAAAGATTTCTCAGTAACACTCGGAATTGTTTCCTCCAGGGGCAAAAATTCATTGAAAAGAATCCCTTTTCATTCCCAAAAGACATAGGTCATGATTTTCAAGCCGAAACAAAGTATTAATTTTTTTTCTAACAACTTAAAGTCCACTACATTACTTGCATGACGTTTGTCTATTATTATTTGTATTTTGCGCCAAATTTCATTTTAATATATTAAGCCTAAGTGATAAACGCAAATTGAGAAAACACGTGACTGAGCAAGCGAAATTATTTTTTATCATTACAGAATAATCAAGGTCGTTCAATCTTAAGTTCCCTCCCTAACTCTCAGTTCTAATTTATGATTAAATAGGAAATCTCTTACCGAACCATTAGTTGTCGATTTCAGGACAATATTTGATAGTAACCTCGTGGTTCAATGCGGTTAGTGGCATTAAGTTACATCCACAAAACTAACAGAATAATTTTAAGCTCAGTAATAATACTCGAGCTGTCAGTCCTTATCTTCTATCTCGCCCTTCTTTTTCCATAAATTGGATATCCTTTTATTTTATTGGATATGTAGCATAAAATCTAAATCACTTCACTTCTTTTCTATCTTCATCTAATTTATTTAATCACGTTTCGTTTGGGTTTGGATGGAATTGTAATTTTAAGCATTTAAACTCGACCGAAGTCCCCGAGGTGATGAGAAAATCCCGAATAGTCCAGTGTCACAGTTGTACGCATTATCAAGGTTCATGACACTGTCCCTGTAAGCAGTTTTTATTTCGTTAAAAATATGAAACGGCGAAACCGAATTGCAGCTGGTAAGAATGAATCGAAACTCTCATTTCGATAAACACAACACACTATAACACACTATAACACAAGTTTTCAACCAACTGGAACAAACGAACACGCATTCTGTTCCCAAGACTTGATTTTAAACGCAGTTTTGCCAGCTCTGTGGACAAAAACTATCTTTGAGCGTCAGAGATACAGTACTCTTACTTTCTGAACACTCCTCGTAAATACTTGTACCTTCAAAAAAGCATTCTTTATAAATTCAACTAACACATATATTTATTCCTACTATATTCTAACGTTATTATGTTTAAATTACAATTACAGTTTACCATAAATTAAACAACGAGGCTCATTTGCACCCACTGTCAAAATTTTAAATTAAAAATTGAATAGTTCAAGAGCTCAAAGCACCCACTTTGCCTTATCAATTTATTACAATTTAAAACTGTAATATTATAGTTGTAATAGATATTATCTGCTGTGTGTGTTGTATGACGTCTTTTATTATCCCTTAATGTGAATAAATTTTTCTTGGATGTAAAATAACAATGTATGTTCTTTAAATTGCTAAACCCTATTATTCTCGTTGCATTTTTAATGGAATAAATACTTTTGAAGAAACTTATATGTTAAAAAATAAAATGTGTAAGTCAACGTAATGCCTTAGCATTAATCAAAGACAATTCTGAAATCATCAATTCCCTAATCAACCTTGAGAGGTTAATTGTTGTTAAAGTAATAAATGACCACTGATGTTGTTTCTGATTGTGAGAAAAATTCTTGGTATTAAATTCCTAAATTTGTTCCAATGGAGAAACCAAAGTAATTAATAAATAAACTCTGGCATAATAAGAATAATGGCAAGAAGATTAATGCGCTACGATTGTCCCTAAAAAAATACTGAAATTGATTAATTAATCGTTTCTGAAAAGGTTAATGGAAAATTAGAAACAAAAGACAATCCAATAAATTAAGAAGTAAAAAACTAATGAATTTCATACGTATGCTTTGGTTAGATATCTCTTTCGAAGTGCTATTGCCGATTCGAGACATAATTCTTCGAAATAACGTCCAATAGTTGCTTTAAACGATTACAAATGGCTCGAAAGCTTAACTTTTATTGGAAGAAAGTAAGTAATCAATGGCCTACTTGAAGAATAGCTCAGATGGATGATCTGTTTTCTAGAACGACGAATCTTTTATGTTAGTTTCCCTCATTCAGTCCAGAAACGTAGTGCTTTTTTCAGCCAGTTCAACCAAATAATCTGGAAAACAAACTGTTCTCAAAGAAGGACGACGAAGTTTCTAAAACAGGCGATTTTCATTAGATTTGTCTTCCAAAATGTTGATTTAGTGTGTTTTAATTCTAGTTTCGCAATTGTTGACTTTGGTTTCTTCGTTTCCCACGGAAAAGAGTTTAAGGAGACTTTGATAGGGGTCGATATTTTTCGAGTTCTTGTGACCGGAGCATAAGGTAAAACTGGGCTCAATTTGGAAAACTAAGTCCCTACAGACTTCGTAAAGGAACTTTTTTAACGATTTAAAAAACGCTTTTGGGAAGGATTCCCGAGCACTTTGTTTGATTTTGAGAGTAGAGTATTTCCCCCCAGGCGAGTAGAAGTTTTTTATTGTCTTAACAGTTTTTGCAATAGCTTGTTTGGTGCAATGTATTTTTCTCATTGAGATAAAAACAAATAAAGCCTATTTATGCATTTGTATTGTTGCTCCCGAATTCAAATTCAATTGAGAACTTTATATTTCCTACCGAAAACCTCATCTGCTGGACATTTCGATGTTATTTATTCAGTATAAGGACTTTGTATCAAAAGAAAAAATTGTTGTATTATTTAAAATTAAGGGTACCACAGCACGTGCGAGGAATTGTGGAATACAGCCTAAGACTCCTTATTTTTGTGACATTTATCTTTTCAAATTATTTGTAAAAATTATATGTTTTGTGTAACTGATAATGACATTTTAATTATTTTTAAAACTATAGAAGTAATTTTTTGTCCAAAAGGTTTTCTCTCCTCTTTGTTGAATATGGACATAATTAGTGAGATACATTTACATTTAGGTACCATTTTAAAGAAAATTATTTCACATTATGGCACGTGCTCCAAATATTTTTATGCTTCTTTGATGGGTTTTTATGCCTATAGAGGCAAAACATTATTTTCTTTAATTAATACCTCAATTTCAAGAAGTAATTTTTTACATAAAAAAGAAAAAAAAAAAAAATTCCAAAATAGCAAAATTTAAAAAACTTTTTAAGAAAATATATAGCAATATCCTTAAAGCAATTCATACAATGTTTTTTGTATATTGTTTTATATGAGAAGTGAAATATTTTGCATATTTATGGAATATTACTTTTAAAAATGGTACCTAAATACAAATATATCGGTGAAAATTCCCTTTCCGTATTCAGCTGAAAGAGAAATATGAACTTTTTGACCAAAAAATTATTTTATTCCATAAAATGAACAAAATACCCTTATTAGGTACACAAAAATTTAATCTATACGAATATTTTAAACCATAAATGTCACAAAATAAAAGAGTCCTAAATTTGGTTTTTCATTTTTCTCCACATGTCCTAATATCTTTAATAAATTGTAATTTTGTAATCACATTTAGCTTTTAATATAATACAATTCAAAGAATACGAGCAAGTTTCCATTAAGAATTTTTATATGGAGTTTAATTCTAATCCAATATACTGGTTGCATTTACTTTAATTAGATAATTCTGGAGCTAATTTTTACCTTTATTTTCATTATATTGTATGCGACACTAAGTCAAAATATCACCTAAATCACTTTTCACACTCGGTTAACTCTCAAAAGTCCTTTATCTTTTGCCTTAACTTCCATTTCTGTTCTGTTCAAAGTATTATAAGACTTTCTTCTATTAAATCCCCCCCCCCCTTTAACACAAACTCTTTTACAAATTCACGTAATAGTTTCGTTTTAAACTAAATAATCATAATGAAAAAATACAGACAATCTCATTGTAGTTTACATAAATATCGTATGTATTTGTAATGCAGGCGTCTTCGGGAATTTTGAGCGTGTTTGTTAAGGTACAGGAAAAATTATTTATGTTTAGTGAAAATGTAGCTGTTTTTAGGTTAGCAAATTTTATACTTAATTGAAGAAGGAAAAATATGTTTTTGTGAAATGTTTTTGTAATTGATAGCTTTGAAGCCTTTTAAGATTATATAATTTTTGAGAAATGAAATTTGGTTGCTTATTCATTTTGCGGTATTCTATGAAATAAGATGAAAAAAAGTTTTGCAATATATATTACCGCTTTTCATGCAGCAAGGTATAACCTTAGAATTCATATAAATTACTTGAAAGGTTTACATTGTTTGCATTGTTATAAAGGGAATATATATATATATATATATATATATATATATATATATATATATATACATATATACAAACATAAACAAGATATAAAGTGTACATTTTATAAATACAAAACATTTTAAAAATATTAAAATAAAAACTTGAGGAAAAAAAATAATAATCAAAGATGTAACGAAAATCAAATTAAAAATGTTTATGAAAATTTAGCAAAAATTTATTTAAATGATTTAACAATCCAAAATAATTTAAAACCCCGAGTAATACTAACAAACTATTTAAGAATCAATCAATTTAAAACAAAGCAAAGTAACAGAAAGTCAAAATTTAGGAAAATGGATATAATGTAATTAATACAGTTCCATATTTTGGATGGGATAATGTGTGTTTATACCTGTAATTGCAGATATAATCATCACACTCCAGTGAATTACATTTTAAAAAAAATTGCAATAAACTAAAAATCAGATATTCAACCACAAGAAGAATTAAGGTAAAGATAGGAAACATAGTTAATTACACTTAAAAACACCAAAGTACAAAATAATCATGTAGAATATCTTAACACCTATTAAAAATTTTAACTAAGAGGAATTATATTAATTAAACCAATAATTATAGCACAAAGGTAAGCGACTAAAACATAGCAAAATATAAAATATACTTACAAATGACATATCACATAATTTAAAAGGTTGACTCATTTAATCAAGACAAAATCACAAATAGAATGCAAATTTTTACGTAATTCAAAACATCTTGAACTTATTGGATTATAAAGAACAAAACAAAAATTACAAAAATAAAAATAATTACAAACAGAGAAAACTTTTCTAAAGTTTTCGCCAACTCGCCAACATGCTTTACCACCATGAATACATTCAACACCAAAATAAAAATTCTGATTGATTGATTTAAAGAAAACCAAGGAAAACTATTTACTTAAATTTACATGTAAGAACAAAATAAAAGTTATTGAAGCATAAAAAAAAGTCATGATTTAACATATTTAAAAAAAAAACCAATTTTTAACACATTTAGTACTTTTTTACATAATAAAATTAAAAGAACAAATTCAAAAAAATGAAGATTGGATAGCAAGCAAGCACTAAAAATATGTCACCATATATACATATATATATATACTAAAAATTTATGAAAGAACAATTTAAAATATTTAAAAAGACAAAAATCCAGATAGAAATGTAAAAATGAAAGAAAAAATAAATGAAAATATGGAACCTAGCAAGTCAAAAAGCAATTTCGGGCTGAGGACCGAATAAGCGGGGTTAAACTAGTTTAATAGTACCAACCTTCCCCCTTTGCGACTTGGTAGGCTGAATTGGGAAATCCAAATTACAAAAGAGTTCAATGATTAAAAAATGCAAAAAAGTTCAGCGATAAAATCTACAAAAATAAAATCTATAATTCCTGGTAGGCTGAATTGGAAAATCGAAATTACAAAAGAGTTCAATGATTAAAAGATGCAAAAAAGTTCAGCGATAAAATCTACAAAAATAAAATCTATAATTCTAAAAATTATCAACAAATCAAAATATAAAAATTACTTACAAAAATTCAAAGAAATAAAGATTCAAATATGTGAGTAGTAAGACGGAATTTTCTTTAAGCTTCAAGATGGATATCACATACTCAAAATGAAAAAAAATATAACACGTCATCACCATATAAATTGAAAAAAGATTTAAATCATTGTTTGATTGGTAATAAAGTGTAAAAGGATGCAAACTATTGGTTGGTAATAAGTTATATGGTAAAGGAGTATAATGGTCCAGAGAGTGAGTAAAAATGTAAGCTGTGTAAATGTAAATAAATAAATAAATTCTTCACGTCTAGACCACTAACAAGCCGACTTTGTAGACCTATTGTTGCGTGGTGGATTTGAAAATGGATCACGATTCGCAAAGATGTTTAATATATTTGTGATGCATATAAGTATTTAAGAAATTTATTGGATAATCATGATCTAAACAGTTGTTGAAGAATTTCTTAATGTTATTAAACTTGTCTATTTTATGTGTGGTTAATGTTTCATTTATTTTTTCTTTCATTTTTACATTTCTTTCTGGATTTTTGTCTTTTTAAATATTTTAAATTGTTCTTTCATAAATTTTCAGTATATATATATATATATATATATATATATATGCTACATATAGCATATATATACATACATACATATATTCGAGAGACATACCATTTACTATTTTTTAGATCTACACCTTAAATTCTACATAGAATGAAATTTGCTATTAATACAAATAGGACAACATTTCAAACACGAACAGTTACTAAGTAAACCTTTATAGACGAATAACTATGGAAGCATGTAGCCTTCTTAAGTATTAATCCAAATATCTAACTCATAAGCTGTTTGTTTACAATATATTCATTTATCGAAATGCGCTTATCGACAGTATTACATTAACATGTCTGACTGCAGTCTGAAAGATCTTGGTTTTAATCCATATCCAGACAAAATACTCATACTTCAAGTATGACAAATGTCAATAACAAACTCAGGACAAATATTTTGAGTACAAAGTCAAATAAGCTTTGTCATTTACAGTAAATACACTAGTTGTATCTGGATAAAATGTAATGTCTGAAATCTATCGTATACTAAAGAATTATTCTTTTGTATAGTAGTAATATTGTTGTCATTTTAGTTTGATATTTGATCATGAGTCTAGATCCTAACAATTGATACAAAAATATTGAGGATAAATGAAAGAAAATATCAATCAAATATATGAAATGCTTATCTGAGAGCGGAAGAGTTATATTTAAGTTTTGACAACGACGAGCGTTTAATGTTGATGGATTTAGTTAGTTTAGTTTGTATTATCGTCGCACTAGAAGCAACACGAGGGCTATTGGTGAGGGGACCTCGTAATTTTGAACCACGGTCAAGTGACGAGGACGACACCTGAGCTGGCACCCCCTCTCCTAACATCCACACCACGCCAAAGAGAGGACTTTGGGCCCCTAAAGTTTTAACGTGCATCAACACCGGCTACACAGCGGGTTTAATGTTGATGGAAAAAAAAGAAAACGATGATTTAAGATTTAATATGAGAGTGTAACGGGTTTTGATGCTGATTTCCATTTAAGACCACTTAGTTTACTTTATTATGATGTTTGACATGAGAGCCTCGCCTCGTAAAAAAAACTGTGACTTACGTAAATCAGTATTACTATATAAGAAATGAAGTGAATAGGATCGGAGATAGAGAGATTGGAGAAATTCATAGGAACACTATATTGATTCCAACTAATGGAAGGCGATGTATTGAGAGGGAATATTTGTAAAGGATTTTATCATTAGAAGTCTACTGGAATCTTATCAAGTTAATGAACTTCTATTGTTTGGATGTATTAACACGAGGAAATTTATTCAATATAATATTTGGATAAGACGCTATTAAATAAACGCTCCACATTATTAATTTATTTTGATATAGCTTATTCTAAGTATGAATAAATTAGTTAGATATTTGGCTCTTTATTGTAGTCTCATTTTGTCTTTTAATATTAACGAAAACAATTCGTAAGAAAGTAGTAATAAATAAAAATAACTTTCTTCTTACGTTTTAATAAGATTGGTCTTTTTGTCATGATTAAATAACAATAACTGCTATTTCACATTTTATTACCTCTGAGAAATCTACAAAGAATAGAATAGAGAGAATCGAAGTCTCTTAAAAATCAATTTAAAATTCAATATCTGCATCAATCTTTGCTTTTTGTATTATAATGGAGCTCTTAGAAGTCAAAATGGAAGTTTTCGGCATTTCAAACTTTAATACTCCAAAGACGTATGTAAACAATGGGAAAATGTAATTTGGTATTTAAAAATACTATTAAATTAAATCATATCAGTATTATTTTTTGTGTTCTGCAATGTGAAAAAATTGTCTGGGAACTATTACAATTCTTGAGAAATTTTTCTATATGTCTGTACTAATACCATTGTAACTACATATAATTTTCAGCCATTCCCTTTTCTGAACTATCAAATACTTCTTAGAACCCTACTTCACAGAGAAAGATACACATACATTTTTCTATCAAGTTAGCGCCTTAACATAAATTCTTAATAACGCTTACTCATTAAAATCTTTGATAAGTGCGAGACATATTTGAAACTTCCTTTCGTAATAAAGTCCGAAACTTTCCAAATCCTTTAATTTTTTTACGATAAGACCTCGTTGGTTATGTTATTCTAAGTTCCACCATCATTCAGCGCTAATATTTATATTGGACTCTCAAACACGGAAAATTTTTCCCAGGTGATTTATATATATATATACTTTCATCTCAAATATATCCTTCAAAATCATTTCCCAGACGTTTATTTTGAGGGTAAACATTTTTTGCCCTCATTTATTTTCCTTATTTCCAGTTATTAAAGTTTGTCAAAGGTAAAGACTCCCGAATTAGTAGAAAGTCACCAGCTTTAAACTTCGAATAAACTTCAAAACTGATACTTAAGAAATGTCAAGTAGCTAAAGATAATGATGCCCGATATCGTTGAATTTAATTGGCGTTATTGACTTTAGATTTTTGATGACAATAGTTCCTCGCACGAAGTAAAGTGTAACCAAAAATAAATAATGTTTGTTTTCCTGGGGTAATTTTATCCTTTAAACGTTCTTTATATCATAAATACGATACGTGGTATAGATATTTACTTTATTTTCATTGCCCTGCAGCTTTCGTTTCGGAAAGCGTCCTTGGATAAATTAATATCAGGGGCAGAGTTCTTTAAAACTTCTAAGGACCTTTTTTAAACTGAAGATTTACTGATGATTGCAATTTCACTAATTAAAGCAGTCATTAAAAGCTTTTCTGTCTTTTCTGGATCATTTTCCTTTTGTGATACGGAATAAACATGAATCAATAGTTGATCAGAGTCTGTAGCGACCTTTAAATTTATTTGACCTTTCTTTTCCACTAAAGTATTTGAGTAAATTAAATATATTTGTCCATTTTGAATAACTTTTAGTAAAAAGAAAGGCACGAGTTGTATATAGTGCTTCCACCACCACTATTTACATAAAATTAAATTAAATGTTCGTTAAATTTGGCTCAATTGCTTGTAGAATAGAAAAACTTTTCATGGAGATTTTTTGTTGTTGTTATTTTTAAGCAAGACATTCAATGATAATAACCAAATTCAGTAATTGCAAAGAACTTCAGAGAGGTATCACACTCTTTGTAAATTTTGAGTGTTATAGAGATGGTGAGAATCAATGTTCAAACATTGTATAGGATTATTTATCAAAAGTATATTTTAAAAATAAAATTTTAATGAATAATAAGAATTAGTAAACTTTGATTAATGGGGTTAGTTTTAAATATAATTATGAATTCAATTCTTTGAGTACTTTTAGTTACGCAGAAAAAAAAAAGAAAATAAGTACTAGAATAAAAAAATGAAATTAATGATGATGTTAAGTAGACGAAAATTGAGCTGTCATTATTCGTAGATCTGGAGATGAAAAAGAATAAATTTTCGTTTATATAGAGAAGTTTACTTCAGATAATTCAACATCGAAGCTCCTTAAACAAGTTCGAAGAGGATATTCTTATTTAAAAAGTTACATTATTTTTTTTTACCAGCTGATTACTATTTTATTATTATTACTACATTATTTTTTTACCAGCTGATTATAAAAATATTATTGCAAGAATTTCCGGGTGTGTGGGAGAGAAATCAGTTCAATACGGAGGATAACGGCAAAAAACGCTTTATTCACAAATCTTCAGGATGGCAGACGGGAAGCAGGTCTTGGGTTATAACAGCACTAACAGAAAAATTAGGACATGTGCAGATTAGTGACACACTTGTAGAAACTAATGCAGCACTTGTGGAGATCATCAACACACTACACACATACAAAACACATCAACACATACAAAAAAGCACTTATGATAACGTTCAGCTCATCACAGCTTAATAGTTCTCACTATGCACAAATCTCCACAGTGTTACTTAGCACTCAAAACACAGACTCCCAAAACAGATTGATTGATTCAGGCTTTCGGCATACTTAAAACCGCTCCGGCCAGTATGATGTCCCACGGGAAATTCACGGAAAGTTCGTAACTCTCTTCCCAATCGAGTTTTCACCTGGGTTCCAGCACTTTCTGGAATCTTCGATTCCTCCCCAAACTCGCCAAGTTTCTCACCAATTCGCCAAAATGGTCATCAAATCAGTCGCCAAGGTTGAGGGATAATTGCTTGAGCTCTCTTTTTCTGACTGATGACATCCCTGTTAATGCATCTTTTCATTTATAAGAGAACCGTTTCAAGGAAGCACCATCTCATATTCGTAACAATACTAATGGTTCCTTATATGATAATAATTTGAGTTAAACTCTCGAATGAAACTTTGAAAAAATTTCTATTTGATTCCCAGTATTTATAGCGCAGATTTATATTGCGAAGTTCACCTTTAATAATTTTAACATTGAATGTCCCTGGACATTTCAGAAGAGGATATTCTTATTTAAAAAGCCATATTAGTTTTTTAACGAATCGATTTTTTATAAAAATAACAATGGTTCCTTGTGTAATTGTAATTTAAATTTTACTCCTACTCAAAATTTGGAAAAAAAAATAATTCTATAACTGTTTTTAACTATATTAAAATTGATTTCAACATAAAGCTTTTCATGCACAAAATACAGGATTGTAGAATCTAGATATTGAATAAGTCCCCAATTTGTTAATAACAGTCGAAGTCGATAGTTCTGCCATGAAAGGATTCGTAAATCTCGAAAGCATGGGTCTAGAAATATTGCTCGCATATAAAATGGGGTACTATGTTTTCCAGACTTCCTGCAATGATCGATACAAGATAATGATTAATATGTTGTAGTGAAGCTCTTACAGGAAGATAGTAATAAGCATATATACATTTATATATATATCTTTCGATAGTGGACTTTTTCTGTGAGATAATGGTGCTAATTATTGTAATGCCAAAACAATGGGATTGAAAGAGGCAATATATGCGTTTGTACAGCAAAAATGAAAATCTTATAAACACTACAGTTAGAAGTTGATATTCTCCTTTGATCAACCAAATCAGCAAAGAGTCTGTTAATAAGTGATTTATGATCAATAAATAAAAATAAATAAATCTGTAGATGATCATTACTTAATTTCTTTCGATTATTTATAAATCTGAAAATTATGATCTATTTTTACTAGTACACCAATACTTGCATTAACAATCAGTAGTGATTTATTATCATAACTTACAACGTACAACATAATAGAGGGTTATTCAAAACGAATCATTTGAGTTTAAAATTCCATATTTTCAAAAATAAACGACACAGAATGATGTAATGATGTAAACGACACAGAATGACAGTAACACATGAAAACAAAGGAAAAACGTGGAAGTTTTATGTTGTGAACAATAAATGGGCCTCGTGTGTTCTTCGTGAAGTTATTTCACGAAAGCTGTTTCAAAAACTTTCATGGAGCTACCTTACATTTGAATCGCTTTTTTTTACGCAGATGGCCACCTAAGTCATCTGGTATGGCCCCATGCGATTTCTTCCTTTGAGGGTTTGTAAAAAATAAAGTGTTTGTACTATAGTAGCCCAAAAATTTATGTGAACTAAAACAACGAATTTCTGTGCTGCAGTACAATAAATTACCATAATTACTTTACAACGTGTTTGGTAGGAATTTACATATTGAAGTGAAATAATGCGTGTAACTAAGTGAAGTTATGTCGAACACTTGTAAAAAGGACTTCTTATTTTCCCTTTGCATTCATGTATTATTATTTATTCTGTGTCGTTTATTTATAAAAATATGGAATTCGAAATTGGATGGACATTTTGAATAATCCTGTGTTACAAAAATGCCAGAAAAAAAATCTGTAATTTGATCATACGAATAAGAAAAAAAAAATTATATTACAGACTTACAATTTTTAGCGATAATTTTTAAATCTAAATGTCAACAATAGTTTTAATTTAACAAGGCTTAAGAATTTTTTACTTTTTTCGTTATATTCACTGAACATCAAAATTCTCAACCTTTAGCTTTGATTTGTCGCTTAAACGCATGTCGTAATTTCTACTGGAAAATTTAAATTAAATTATGTCTGATTTGTTACTGTCCCAGTTTCTCTTACGTTACATTTGGTGCCGAAATACGGGAAAATTATCGATGTATGGAAAAATTAATAAAGATAGTTGGCTCGGGAAAAATACCGAACTTGGATTACCTTCGGATATTTGTCTACATGGAAAAAATATTAAGAAAATAAGGCAAGAGATTTAATATCGTCTTAAATCTTGATCTTTGAAAATATGATGAAGTTTATAAAAGCAAATTAATAAAGTAACTGAGCAATATATGAAGTGAAGTTTCATGGGTTAGAGCAAAAATAGTGATTTACCTGTAAAAGAAACAAATTTTACAATTGAAAATTTTATTATGTATTCAAAATTATATACATAAATATCTGAAACAGTAGCAAATTCACTTGAAAAACTGTGACGAAAAAGATGTATCTTTTTTTGTGTAAATATTTTTGATTAATATTTTGATTATTTTTTATTGAGAATTGTCAAATATATGTTTATTATAAATAAATTGTAACTTTAATAAATGTATATGTATGTGTGTTTTAGAGAGATTTATTATATTTGATTTGCTTTATTCTTTGTAATAATGTATATATTTAAACTATTTGCATTTTTAATGCTACATTGTCTCAAACCAATTTAAATCATTGCGAGAATGAAAAGTCGTTGTGACAGGTGGCACTGCTAGCATTCTACATAAATATACATATAATAAGAGTGAATTGCAAGAGAGAAGGAAAAAAAGGTAGACCAAATAGTCTCTCTCTCTCTCTCTCTCTCTCTCTCTCTCTCTCTCTCTATATATATATATATATGTTATGGGCTAGACCCAAAATCTTCTTCAAATTTGAAAAAAAGAGTAACATAACACTCCTCGCCCTCTCAACAAGACTGAACCATTTTGCTTTTTGTGATCGAGAAATTATTCGATTACTAGAATTTATTTCCGTAAAAGAATACTGAACAATTGCATTTGTCTTTCAGCATTCGAAAACTTAATCTTAATCAAAATATACTTATAACAAAAATATGTAAGAAAATTTATATAAAAGTTCAGAACGCCAATTTTTGATAAAATGCTAAAAAGCATAAATTAATTTTCTTTATCGTTCTGAAAGAAGCAGTAATACACATGTACATGATAAAGTTGATTATATTTCATACGATCATACATAATATATTATAATGTTTAAGAAGTTTACTTATGAATATTTTTTGAGTGAATAAGTTATGTTTTGTATATTATTGTTATTAACTTATGAATGTTATTATAGATAAACAGAATATTCTTGTTATAAAGTTTAATAGATATTATCAATATAGATAAGGAAATTATTTAGAAGACATTATTAATGATTTATTAAGATATCTATATAATTACTTGCAGTTTAAAGATACAATATTTAAACTTTTAGTATCGGACTAAATAAGTTTTTTATATATCATCAGACTATTTTGATACTCATAAAAGGAAATGTATTAGAAAAATAAGGGAGCTAATATGGAAAAAGTTCATAGTTCTGAACACAAATGAATGCTTATAGAATTATAACATATTTTAAGGAAAATGTAACACAACTACAAATTTATATTAATAAAAACATACAGCTTTAAAAAATATTTCTATCTTCAAATTCGTATATATTTCGCATTTCATAAGGATGATTTCAATAACCTTTTGAAGGTATCATTCTATTCCTTCTACACCAAATCTCGAAACAATAGTGAAAAAATTCCTCGCACTCAGCCATTGTTTGTACACGTGCGTCGTACCGCTTTTCTAATATCGACCCAGACCCTGAAACACACGAAAAAGAATTTGGGGGAAAAAAATAACTACCCGAGACAAAAGATATTGCATCCAGGCAAAAGAAGAAGAAAAATCGGGGGAAAAAAGTCTCTGAATTCGCTAAGATAACTCCAATGCATTAGCGGTCTCCTCGAAAACACCGATTCTCGACTTTCTCCATATTAGCTCTCTTATTTTTCTATTCCAATAAAGGCCGGTCGAATGGATTGGTGATTCGGAAGGGAAAACCGTGGGAAAGAAGACCACTGGTGAAAGGGTCTTCCAGGAAACCTTTGTAGATGGCAAACATGCTCCGTCCTGAGTGCTTTATTACTGTGAGCGTGTTTGCTCTCTAAATTGTGGAGGATGAAAAAAATGACTTATACGTCTGTCCATCGACTCTTTTGTGTTTGCTGGGGAAGGTTTATTCTATATTGGTGGCAGAAGATAGAAATACTAGTTTTTTTCGAGAATTGTCACAGCACTTTAAAGCTCAGAACATTTAAAAAAAAACTTTTTTGAACTTCTTTATAGAAATGGAATTTTCGAAATCATATTATTTCATTTACAAAATATTTCGGTTGAACATTTTTTAAAAATACTATCAAAAATTCCTAAATAGGAAGCAATTTTAGCTCTTACATGATTGATAAGGACTGATTTTATTATAAAATACTTTTGCATATATATAGATATAAAGTTTACATGAATAAAATCATAAAAAAAACGGAGCAATTCCAGTACTCCCTTTTAAATATATAAGTATGATTATTACTTATAGTCAGAGGGAAGAAGTGAATATAATCGACTCTATAACATTACAATACAAATGATTCTATAAAAAATAAAGTTTTCGAAATCATGTAATTACATGTACTGAACGATTATGGTATGTGTTAGCTTCTTTTAATATTATCGTGAATCCCAAATTCAGTTTACAACTTTAGTTCTTACTTGATTAATAAGAATTTATCTTATTATAAAATGCTTTTGTATTAACTATACATATGAAACAATCTGCATTAACTATATATATAAATCTGTATGCTTTAATTATACACATTAATTGAACATATGAAACGTGTACGAGATAATATATATATATATATATATATATATATATATATATATATATATATACACCATACATGTGCTAATTCTTCATGAGAGACACATATATATATATATATATATATATATATATATATATACATTAAGTATAAAATTAACTACACATATAAAACATATATGTATTAAGTATATAAATTAATTATTCCTATGAAACAGGTATTTCTTAAGTACATAAATTAATTATAAATATAAAACATATATTTATTAAGTATACAAATTAACTATACATATGAAACATATATTTATTAGTATACAAGTTAATTATATTTATATGAAACACATATACATTAATTATAAGTGTGAAACAGACGAGGAGGAAATTATAATATAAAGGATTTATATATATATATATATATATATAATTGCTGCGTATTCTCTTGATTATTATGTGTGATTACTATCTATTGTAAGGATAGAAAGACGAGAAGAAAACGACGAAAAAAGTTAATATATACATCTACCTTTCGATATTTTTGTCATGACCAGTTCAAGGTTACGTCGTCTTACTTAGGAGAATTAGCTCTGAACCAGTATTATGTGTATTCTAGATATTCCTGTTTTGAATTGCATTTCTTACTTTTTCTTCAAAATGAACATTAAAATATTATGGTATTTTCAACATGTGAAATAATTATCGTACAAACAGTAAAATATTTTTTTCTTTATGATGATGAAAAATTAAGTGTAAGAATGTTATAGAACGTATATTTGTACATTATTTTCGTACAGCTCAACAATTTCAGTAATTTATACAGATTCTTTCAAATTTTTCTTGAAATCATTGGAAAAACGTTTATAGCGAATCACTAATATCAAATTTTCCACCATGTTATTAAAAGTTAAACTCCTTTAAAAATTAAAGAAAAAACTATTAACGCACAGTTAATTAAATGTATGAATGATGATATTTATATAAATGTGATTTTTTTATTCTTAAATTACCAAGGAAAGTTAGATAAATTGTTAAATTATGCTTGATTTATAACTTTTCATCATAAATGTTATCAAAAAGGTAAAATTAATTACTACTTGAAAATTTCTCTGTTCATTAATTGGGATAAAATTTTGTATTAAAAATAAAATTACTTTTAAATTTTATATTAACCCATACTTTAAAAGCATACTACTAATATGAAGAAAGATAACTTTTTTAAAGGAATGCAATGCTGAAAGCAATGATTTGACGTTTATTCATTTTATAAAATCTCTTGATTTCTAAATTTGTAAAAAAAATTGTTTTAATAATTTACTGAATAAAATAAATTTTTTTTTTGATTTTTCCTCCTTTTTCCCCAGATGCTAGGAACTGACGAATTTTTAACAAATTCAAATATTGTATATCCAATCTAAAATACATAGAAATACGAATTTGAATAATGCATGAAAAAAAAGGTATATGCATCGGTAAATATGCTTCAAATAAATAAAATTAACCCAAATGTTACCTTGTTTTGCTCTATGAATTTGTTTTTCTTGCTATATTATAAACTAATAATCTACTTTTATTTTTCAAAAATGTAAGAAAATTAAATAAAGGTCGTAATAATTAATTATAAATGCCATTTTGTGACGCTCAGAGTTCTTTACTTACTCTTATTTGATCCATGAATGTCATTTACAGTTAAATCGCAAAGTAAACAGTTAAAGGAACTAAATGTCTTGTCTTTAACCCATTATTTATTACATTCTCTTCATAGAATAATCACCACTGAAAATATTTATCTCTTCTGTTGCGGCTAACCTACACTCATTCTCAACAAAAGAATATCAAAGGGGTTTACTTCACTGTCCAATAATTACGAGTGGGTCGGAGTCGGGATCTTGTTGCAGTAAACTCTCACGTGTTCTTAAATTTTTGTTAAGAAAGAAGTTTACTTTACTTATTTTTTTGTTAAGAAGTTGTAGCAAAAAGTGTTACTTAACTGACCGCTATTATGAGTGGGGTGAATTGAGATTTGGAGGAGCAAGCTCTCTTGTGATCTTGTTGGAACAAACCCTCATGCATGCTCAGCAAAAAAAAGTATCAAAAGGTTTTACTTAATCAACCACTATTACGAGTGGACTGAACCAGGATTTGTTGGAGCAAACCCTCCACTGATCCTATTGGAACATACCCTCACTCATCCTCATTAAAGAATATCAAAAGGTTTTACTTAACTGACCACTATTACGAGTGCGATCGAGTCAGGATCTATTGGGGCAAGCTCTCCTGTGATCTTGTTGGAACAAACCCTCATGCATCCTCAACAAAAAAGTATCAAAAAGTTTTACTTAATCAACCACTATTACGAGTGGGCTGAACCAGGATTTGTTGAAGCAAACCCTCCCATGATTCTGTTGGATCACGCTCTCAAGTGTCCTCACAAAAGAATGTCATGAAGGTTTTCTTAATTGACCAGTTGATCCAAATCAGGATCGAATCAATTTCCCTATCAGCTCTCTGTCTCTAATCCTCTCCTTCTTCCTCTTAAAATCTCCTTTCTCTTCTAGCTTTCTATCAATCCTTTATCTATTTGTTATCTACTATAATATTCCCTCATTTTCTCTCTCTCGTCTAATTCACCATACTTCAATTTACATTATAAACCTAACTTACATAATTTACAAGTAGAGTTGTTAGAATTAAATAACGTCATAAAGATTACCAAAAGACTTGTTAAAGGGAAATAAGTTTGTAACGCTTCCCTCTAATTTATTTCTGCGGTCGTTATTAGTTAAATAGTCACTAAACAAAAGTGTGTGTGGCTATAATTATAATGGAAATTCTCATGCTGTATAAAACTCAGTAAATGAAACAGTCAAATATGAGTCAAATCGCTTTATTTGTCATGAAGTTTTGAAAGTTCAATATTGCTCTCTCTTCAGTTTCACGTTCCATCAACACGTCCGAATTCTAGTTTTGAACGAAAGTCTAAGTTCTTTCTTACCAACCCTCTCGGATGCGAATGAGTTTGATCATAATAACTAGTGGTTAGAGTGGGGCTTTTAACTTCCACCAGTATAAACTCAATCCAAATGATCCTTAATTACTGTTAATTTGCTATGTGTGCAAAATCACTCTATAATCAAGAGCCAGCTACTCACTACTGACTCTAATATTTAATTCTACTTCGCTTATATATATATATATATATATATATATATGGCGCTGTAATGGAAAACAAAAAGCGTGAGTTTTATTACACATTGTTCTGTCCACCGAGGATTTCAGGAGGCATGGCGAGGCCATGACAATGTATGAGGAAACCCGTGCTTTATGATTTCCATTACAATGTCGTCTAGTGGTTCAAACCTCGTTCTCTGTCTAACCCCACAATTCAGTCCCTAGTCTGAATATGCATGTTTTGTTTAGTTGGGTATTCAAATTAATTTCAAATTTGATTCAATTTTTATTCATCTTTTAGTTTCAAATTTGATTCAAGTTTTATTCATCTTTTAGTTTTAAATTTGATTCAATTTTTATTCATCTTTTAGTTTCAATTTTGATTCAATTTCTTCTTTTTTTTATTTAGTTCTATAAATGTGTTTTTTTGTTGATTTTGGATTTTAATTGTTCTCTTACTTTTATGTTATTTAATGATAAATTCATTACTTTATCTTATATATATATATATATATATATATATATATATATATATATATACAACGATATGTTCCTATTATTCTCTCTAGTTTTTTGCATAATAGATTATGACAGAAACGTAAAATTGGAAAAAAAAATTCAATTCAATTATTATTTACTTCTCTGCTGAGATTGCAATTACTGGACGCATAGAATGATATATTCAGGGATTAAACTAAAATAGATTCATTTAGAGTTTGAAATGTTTGCATAGAGACTCACCAGGGGCATATTTATAAGCACACTGGTCTTAAGCTGCCTTTTATACCATAACTAAAGTACGCGTTTGCTGTAAAGACTTGTCAACGATAATGACTCTCTAGGGTTAAATCAATCAAACGAGGCACTGAATTTCAAGCACACATGCCTCATTTATTTGACGAAACAGTTCTAGAGAGAAAATGTATATATCGCTTCAATATTTCTTAGTTTTTAACTGCAACCCACGCAATTTGGACAGCTTGTGGGAAATATTATTACACATTTTAGCATTTCATTATCTTAGGTTCAGAAACTTATCACACATTTAAAAACATTAAATATCTCTTAAAGGGAAAATCAGTCGAAGAAAGGCGTGAGAAGATCGAAGAGAGACACATTTGAATAGAGATAAGGTGTCATTCGGGACTTTTGGGATGAAACATTTAGTTTGACCTTATTTTACACATTGTCAAATATTCATGCTTTACCACCGATCATTTAGAATTTTAAATTAAGGCTGAGGTAATTTGCGAAGTCATTTATTAGATTTCATTTTAATTAGTTTATGTTAATGATAGTATAATTATCGCTCGAATTTGTTTTCTGGAACTGGGTATCGATCAGGGAAACATTTCCATCCCGCTGTAAAATTTTATGTACTTTTAACTATAGGACGATTTAATAGCATATTTGTTGATGTTAGTTAAAGCCAAATAATTTATCTCTAAAGTCTTTTATATCTGGTAAACTTATAGATGTTTTATGTTATCAGTTAATTTGAAGCCTGATTTTTTACAGCTTCTTTCAGCAAAGAAAGCTGGCTTTGTTCCTGATTATTATTGTACCAAAGAATTTCACATACTAGATAATAATGTATTGTTTGGATTCTCTTTGGGGCTTATAAAATTCATCGGAAGAGAGAAATTGCATTGGAGAGTAACCAGTTTTAAGGAACTTTACTGGTTAAATTCCTGTCATTAAAAACGTTTCATTAACAGGAGAATAGATAGTTTTCTGAAAGTTAATTTATTAGTTGATAATTATATTCACAAACAAACAAAAATATAGTTTCTTAGTACAATTTAAAAGATTCTCTTGTAAGTATTGTAATCATTTTGAAAAAATCCAAGTCAAGCCCTTTCTGAGACATTTATAATAGTTCATTTCTAAAGTTTCATTTCTGGTCTCAAAGCAACATCTGATTTCGTCAGCAATACAACGTTATCTTTAAGGAAGTGAATTTCGCATATTATTGGGAAAAAAATCCACTTTCTTACTAATATGAAAGAACGATCTGAAATTCAAAAAATAATTTATTGTTCTCTCTTTATATCAACAGAAGTAAGTAATACATAAATGAACAGGAAAAAAGTAATGTTTATCTCGCATATGAAGAATAAAATAATGAAATTGAATTTCATACAGTTTCATTAAGAGGGGACGAGGGTGGTTCAAAAAGTATCCATTTCAGAAAGGAGAATAGGATTATAAGGAATGGGGTATGTCGTCCTGTAGTATTGCCCATTGATTACTCTTTCTTTATCTGAGAAGTCCATTGACACTCTTCGCTTCCCGAGAAATTGACATCAAAACATTTTGGGCCAATGAGACTGTCTTCGTTTACTTTGGAGAAAATTAACAGGAAGCCACCCATTGTCTTGGATGTTGTTTAGTTTCCGATACCACACGCAAAATGATAGCAACTCGACGAGACAGCAATAAAAACAAATCTATGAATCAGTGCAAAATTATTTTAGGGTCATTTAATAGATAGCAGAATATATCGGTAACACCAAATTGCCTTAGAGACTCTGTCATTGCCTGAGTTTCTATGCTATTTTATCTTAATTTTTATGTTTTTTAAAGTCTTTGTTTGATTTAAAATATAGCAATAATGAGTATTCAATATGTTAATGTATTGTTCTTCTAAATTTAAATTACTTATGAAAGTTAATTTCCAAATGAGTATTCAGTTTTGTATGTGCTTTGTACACCATGTTTGTAGTTCACCTTCAGACATG
Source organism: Nephila pilipes (assembly GCA_019974015.1). NCBI lineage: Eukaryota > Metazoa > Arthropoda > Arachnida > Araneae > Nephilidae > Nephila > Nephila pilipes. The sequence continues at coordinate 366,915 of BMAW01086594.1, forward strand.
GTGAGTTGTAAATGCAAAAATTTTGTTCTTTTTCATTTACTTTTTGTTTTTTTGAAAACATTTTTGTTTTACAGTTATTTTAACTTTTGTTATTAAGGATTTATTTAGGCATGTATTGTTTTTTTCCCCAAATATTTATGTTTGAGTATTTTGAGTTTGTTTTCAAATTTTTTTCAATTGTATTTAAGGTTTCATAGCTATTTTTTAAATAATATATTTTGTTGATGGGGATAGTTTGGTCAATAATTTTAGAAAAACCCAGATTAATAGTCTACAGTGTGTTACAACTTTAAATAAATTATTTTGCAATTTTTGTTTTTCTTCAAATTTTTGGTTTTTAAAATTTTTCATTTGCTACATCTTTTTTTATTTGCTAAATTAGTTTCATATGTTATCAATCCCTTTTCAGCATGCAATTTTTATCATTCTATTTTTGATTTGGTTTAAGTCTTATTTCTTAATGGTTCAATTGTAGATCGGATTAAATTAAAATGGTTTTATCAACGTCGCACCAGAGCAACACGAGAGCTATTGGGACGGACTACGTCATTTTGAGCCTCAGTCAAGTTATAAGGATGACACCTGAGCTAACACTTCCCTCTCCTAACTTCCTAGGGATGGCTTTTATACCTTAGAAAAATGGGGAACTCCCTAAATTTTAATTTAACAGTTTTTCAAATGGGATTCGAAATATTGCTAATAAACCTAATACACACAGCTCTGATGAGAAAGTTACTGTAGTTAAAAGTGGAAGACTAAATAGTTTTAATTTTAAAAGTTTTGATGTTATGAATATTTAAATAAAAAGAAGGTGGATAAAATTTATTTATCACACATAAAATATTTGTCATTATATATACACATTAATTTAAGTATGAAATATATAATTACATACATGAGTGAAAAGAATTTATAAAAAATAATTTTATAATCAATATTTTGCAGAATTTTTTTTTACCTCTAACCAATAATTTGGAAAGAAAAGCCCAATATGGTTGTTTCTGTTATATTTACTTAAACATAATATTAATATCATAATTCGAGTTAATAGTATAAATTCTAGGCAGAAGCGGTAAATGTGATAGCCGATCCTTCATGGCATCGAGCTTAGGTGGCGTTCGTTGCTAGACCATGGTTCAAAATAACAAAGTTTGTTGCCCTTAACCCTAACGTTATTTCTAAATTCGACGTTTATAAAGTATCTATCAATCAAACAGGTAGAAAAGCTTGAGTGAAATGCTATGTATGTATATTTGGTGTTTTATTTTTTATTTCAGCATTTTTCACGCTTATTACCTCATTTGAAAATTAAGAAATGTAAATTAAGAAGGTAAATGATTGGCTCACTCTCTCAGGTTTTAATTTTGTACTATAATTAAAATTTAATAATCATTGTATTTTTTGTGAAAATAATTATTTAAAATATGTTAAATTACGATTAATTGTTTTTCCTTTCACCAGATGTCTCTGACGTGTAATGAAACATATTTAGCTTTTTGTATCTAATAGGGGGGAAAAGTTAGCCTTCCCCTTTTCTTAGTTTGTACAAAGTTACAAAAGAGTGATAAAACACCGTAACAGAAAGTTTCCCTTTTGAATATGGCTCAACAAATCGAGGAAATGCTCCAAAAGAGGAGGAATAGTGAACCGTAAGATGCTTTTGTCAGTTGAGTTTCTATTTTTCAGTTATCTGGACAAAGATAGACAATTCTTTCTAAGGCAGCTGGCTGACACGTAGATTCAGCCGCCTTTCTTCTTTGAGTGTGGTATTGTTTAGTTTTCAGTAGCGAAGTCGATTGTTACTCTTTGAAGTATTACTCAAAATTGACAAGAAGCTATTTCTCAAACATTAAATAATAAACGAAAATAACAATAGCCTTACAATTCAGAATTGAATTTTTTATATTACGTGAAAATGTTGTGAAAGGAATGTGGAATCTCCATTTAAGTTGTTAAGGGTTCACTTTATTTCTTATTTTGTAGGGGGATCTGTTTTCTTCATCGGCTAACCTTTTGGGCTATTTTATGACGTTATTTTATTTGAGAACTTCGCCTTGTTAATAAGCCTTGACTTATGTAAATCAGTATTGCTGTTTATGAAGAATTTTTGTGAATATGATTGAGGGATTCAGACAGAGAGAGGCAACGATAGCCTAGCGGTCATGGTTTCCGATTCGTGGCCGGCTGTTTTCATTCAGTCACGGGTTTGAGCCTTGGCCGCTAAAGACAATCGTGTTATCGGGGCTGATGCACTTTAAATCTGTCGGGGCCCAAAGTCCTCCCATTGGCATGGTGTGGAAGTTAGGAGAGGGGTCTCAGCTCAGGTTTCGTCCTCGTCACTTGATTGAGGTTCAAAATTACGAGGTCCGCTGCCTCGTGTTGCTTTTAGTGCGACGTTAGTAAAAACTAAATTAAAAAACTAACACTCAGTTAGAGAGAATGGACATGTAAAAGTACTGAGAAGAAATAGAAAGTTAGCGAGATTGTAGTGAACCTGACATTAGTGCAAGAAAGTTAAGTGATTAGCGGAAAGCTGATATTTGTCTCGGATCTAGTTATACTATTAATGAGATAAGTAAGATTTAATAAATATATTCTTTGGTTTCAGACTCGAATTAGTTACCGCTCCATATTCATAATAAGAGTTGATTTATTTTGGATCATTTGAAGAATTAAATAAAATCCAGTTAATTATTCTTGACTGACTTTTTACTGATTGATTAATAAGTGAATTCAGATAGATCAGATCCTAAACAGAAAAGCAGGGGTGTCAAAATTTTCTTCTGAAGTGATTTTATTCTGTTCTTAGATTCTTTTTCAAGCGAGCCTACTGTAATTTCTGTACAATTGTGCATGTAAATGCATACAGAGATGAAGCGTATTGCCTTTTCTATTTTAATATATAATAGAGTTCTTTGATGCATTTCAGAGGAGAGATTTATGTTGTGATTTACACTTCTTCTTATAGAGGAATAATGACAACCACGGTTGTAAATTAATGCAGATTTAATTTTGAGTACGATAACCCTTACACTTCGGGTTATATCTAGATTCGCCATATGACCAGTTGTAATTTGCATAACTGAAGCATTCTTGTTAAATTATTGGGTTTGCCTCAAGTCGAAGCTTATTTTTGTTTCGATTTTTAAGCTGAAATTTTATGAAATTATTAAGTTAAATAAAAATAAGGATTTTAGCTTACTCTTTGTCTTATGCGAATTTGCCATCTTAATAATTATTCGAACTACTATAGTTAAAGAATTTAGGCAAAATTTTGAGATACTTTTTTGATATAAAATAAGCAGTTCTGAGTTGATGACAAACCTATTTCATATTTTTGCAATTCCATTGAGATAAGTTCAGTATCAGAATCTTGGCGGAAAAGACAAATACAAAGACAATTATAAAATGGAAAATTGGGTACAATAGGATTATTACCGGAAAAAACGGCTCTGGTAGTCTTAAGTATTATTATTATATATATATAATATAGAGAGTATAGTATATATATATATATATACAGAGGCTGTTAAGAACATGACATGAAGTTTCATGGTTCCTCAGAAGGAAGGAGAAAAGAAGCATTCACAGAGATGTCATCAGTTAGCCAGGGGAAGTTTAAGCAATGACCACTTAATCTTGGTGACGGATTTGATAACCAGTTTGGCGACTTCGTGAGAAGCTAGGCTACTTTGGCGAGAAATGGGAAGTTTCCGAAGGGGCTGGAATTGACTCGATATCTTTAAGAGGAAGAAAGTTACAAATTTTCTTGAATTTTCTTATGTGACGTTATACCTGGCCGGAAGAGCTATACATACGCCAAGAGCCCAAAAGAGAGAGAATCTGTCTTTGGAGTCTCTGTTTAAGAGAACGATTGAGAAATCGACTGGAAGCTGACGGCACTTGAAAGTGAAGTATGACAGGTTTATAGACGGAACAGCAAAGTGTATTTGTCAGGAATTGTCTGAGCTTGCCCTGGAAGTGCAGAGTATTACTGTCCGAGGCTTGTCCGTAGTCAGAACTAGTAAGCTGGTGAGCTGAACGTAGATGATATAACTGTGACTGTTCTTAAAAGTGCTGTTTTGTTCCTGTATCTGTGTCACTAATCTGTACAAGTCCTGAGTTTTTCTGTTTGTACTGTTATTGCTACATGTGTCATTTTCAGAATTTGGAAATAAAGTGCCATTTGTCATAACCTTCTAGTTGGACTTGATTTCATTCCCACTCACCCTAAAATTTTTGTAACTGTAACAGGTCAATTGAAAAGTCCCCGGCCTACCATAGTAAAACACATTTTTTTTTGGCAAAATTAGTTTTTTTTATTCAACATAATTCCCTTCCCTTCAAGGGTGATACACTGATTATAGCGACCCTCCAACTTTTCGATACCATTTTTGTAGTACGATTCGTCCTTTGCTTCAAAACAAGATCAAATAAGAGTTTGGTGGTTTTCATTTACTTCTGACTATGATAACACTTTTACCTCATTGTCAGAAAGCAAGCGATGTCTCAAAGTGCCTTTTCACCTTTGGGAAGGTAAAAGTCACAAGGTGCAAGATTGGATGCAATGATGTCTCGCAGCGCCAATTTCATCTCCAGGTGGGTCGCAATCTTCTTCAGTTCTCAGTATACTAGCGACACCTGGTAACAAAGAAAACAAATGCGTTACATAAAAGATGCATGAAGATTTCAGGTACAACAAGAATTTTGGATATAGGGTAACAAACAAAAAGAGGTAGTGACTTTGGGCTTTTCGTGATTTTCTCTTCATTAACCTTTGGGACTTTATGATGATTTGATTTGCCTAAAATGAAAATTTCTACCAAACCAAAATGAAACATAATTAGGTAAATTAGATGAAGATACAAGCGAAGTGAATTAGAGATAATGATATACATATAAGCTAAACATATTGATAGATAAAGAGAGATGGGGGATAACAACCTGTTGATAACGATTTATAATTTAGATTGAAGTGACTTAATTAGTTTTGTGGATTGAAGAGAGTTCTAGTTAAAGTAATAAGCTACGAAGTTACTTTTAGCGAAAAATGTAGAATTCCGAAAGAATGATTTGGTAAGATAAATGGATTGATTGATTGGTTTTATTAACGTCGCAATAGAAGCAACACAAGGGCTATTGACGACGGACTCTACAAATCTGAAAATCGGTCAAGTAACGAGGACGACATCTGAGCATTCACCCCCGTCTCCTAACTTTCCCACCATACCAATGGAAGAACATTGAGCTTCGACAGATTTAACGTGCATCAGCCCTGGCTACACGGTGGGTCTTTAGCCGCATCAAGGCTCGATGAAAACCACCGGCCGGGAGTCCGCGATCATGACCACTAGGCTACCGCGACCACTGGTAGGCTGAAATTTCATATTTAAATAATGAATTAGGATTGTTGAGTTAAGTTGGGGATTCGAGAGAGAGCGACATTAGCTATTCTACAGTGACAATTAATAAAGTTTTTTGTTCTTACGTGTCTTCAATTGGAGTTCAATCAATATATTTTATTAAAATATGGCACAAGAGCAAAGTAATGAAGGGCTGTCGTTATAAAGTTACTGCCTTGAAGAAATTACTAGTCAATCAATCCTCATGTTTAAGAGCCTCATTTTTAAAGAGAACTACACTTATAGTGCTCTTTCTTTTTCGATTTCATTATCAAGTGCTTCATCTGTCATTGGAATAAATGTGATTGGAACGTACACGTGACCTTTTTAATTGAGATGCTTTTGAAATGATGATTAGGAGGGAGTTATAGTATTTTTAATGGCTCAAAAGACAGATGTTGCAATATTGCGCTAAACAAGGTAAAGCTGTGATCCAGACATTTTAGGAAATTGAAAAAAGATACAAATTGATTGACAAAAAGGAGGGTCGAAAATAGAGAAGGGCCGCTGTGTATCCTGGGGGAGCGTCACCCGTGTTTACCAAAGACAGTAAACTCAATCGGAAAGAAAAAGATGATTTGGGTTGCCTCTTGGTCATGATGCACGTTCCTACCTAAAGAAAGCAAGACCCTGAAGTCCTCCAATTTGCAGGACCAGTCCCCTGATATAATCCATAGAAGCAGAGTGCCCGGTTATACCCACAGACACTGGGTAACCATTTAGGTTGCCTTTTACCACATGGATGGGCTACATTAGAATTATTCTTTCACACCTTATCACCACACGGGTGATTATAATTAGGAATTCAAGTCAATGTAAAGCTGGAGAATGTTGTAGATTTAAAAATGATTATGAGATAAGACTCCAATTTCCTCCATATCCTGAAGCACACAGAGTAATGCAATTCAAAATTATAACTGTATCTTGTAATGTTATGGAACAGTATCTGAAATACTCCAAATTCGATAGTTTATTAAAATTTAAATTGCTGTTGCGTAATAGATTGGGTTTTTGTATTATATCAGAATAAAAGATTTGATGTTAGTTAACTACAAATTTCTTGAAATTTGTGAGTGGAAGAGAACTTTTTTTCACAAGCTTTTATTAAACTAGATTTGTTCATATGAATACAAAGTGTTTCGAAACCCAAGGGCAAAAATTTAAGGGGTGACGGAAAACATCTAAACAAGCAATTTTCATCATACAATGCATAGATGGAGAGCAAGCGGTGAACCGGTAGACGGCAGCGCTGTAATAAAAAGCATAAACCTCGAATTTTCTCACACATCTTCGTTTTTACTGTAGATTTGAGGAGGCATGGTGGCTTACAGTAATCAGGAAAAGGCCCTGGAGACGTGAAATCTACGGTAGAAATGACAATGTGTGAGAAACCTCGCGCTTTATGCTTTCCATTGTAGCACTGTCTAGCGGTTCACCACTTTAGTGCATCGTATTTATCTATGCATCGTATGTTGTATCATTTATATATGTATTTAGTATTTATCTATGCATCGTATGTTGAAAATTGCTTGTTTAGATGTTTTCCGTCACCCCTTAAATTTTTGTACATAAAATTCGAAACACCCTGTATAAGTTTGTAAAAAAATCCGTGTCTTTCAAGTTAAAAATTTCTACTTGAATTTTAACTCACTTCCTATCACCCGATCGAGCTGAAATATACACACATGGCAGTACATATATGATGTACATGTACGATGAGACAGTACAATACCATGGCATGATCAATCAGTGACGGACTTACAGGTTGCCTGAGGACTCGAAGACCTGGGATCTACATTTAACAGCGGCCAATTGATTTGAAGATTTGCATACACCTTCAGCTGATGTAATTGCTTTTTTAATTTTAAATTTCGTAACTAAAACTAAATAAGTATTAATAAAGACATTTTAAAACAATCTTTTATTTAAAGATTGATAGAAAGGTATACAAATAATTTTTTAAATGTAAAATAATACATAATTTATAAAAGTTGATATATTAATTCCTTTTTTGATCTCATATAAAGTAATTAATTATTGTACTTAATATATCGGTAATTATTTCGTATCTTAGTTAATCGCATCAAACTTTCATGAATCATATATTATTTTATATCTAAAATTATTTTTGTACATTTTATTTTGTATTTAAATGAAATTTTGATTTTAAAATGGTTTTTATTTGAATATATTTATCTTTAAAATAGCTTGATTAAAAATCTAAATTTATTAGCTACACTGACGGAAGAGGTTTTATTTATTTATTCAATATTCAAAGTATCGAAAATATTATTACATTCAGATGTAAATAGCGCTAACTACACCTACGCTCGATTAAATATTTCCCAATAATATGGTGTTTCACTGAAATAAAACAAATGTTTGTGAAATTACTGGCACTGCATACATTTAACTACTGAAAGTTTTCCAACTTTGCGAAGCGTAAAATTTTATGGCATTTTGGAAAGTAATGGCTCATTAACAATGAAATGAAACGTCTGCTGCATTTTGAAATTACTTGTTCTTTAATAATCTGTACCTATTTAAAAACATTATTTTTATTAAATGAAAACAAATGACTTTTCGCTAACTTTTACGTTGCGCTAACGAAACAACTTACCTAAAAATTAAATGAATTTAAATACCTATTCGAGAATCAGAACATGAACATCACTTTCATCTAAGCGAAATAACATTAACGAAGCTTAGATAATCACTGTTGTATATTTGGACTTCGCCTTGCAAACAAGAGTAATGGAATATTTAATTAAGTAAATTATAAATTTAAAATGAATTATGAAGTTTGATACGTAGATTACGTTTCGAAAGGTAATCACTTCAACAGAAATGCGGAATAAAAATAGATTAACAAATAATGCTAGCTTTTGCATTTTCTTTTTCTTTTTTTATTTTTAAAATGCAATTAGACAAAAACATTAATTTGAAATTAGTCTAATGAGAGATCGATTTCACTGACTAAATTCTCATTTTATAGCAACTATTTACTTTGATTCTCATAACACTTTTTAATGAAGACGATTGTAAAATTAAATTTGTTATGTATCTGTAGATTTCAATAAGTCATGGCTTTAGTCTATAATGGTATTTCATTAACTTTCAATAGGCAAAAAAAGCAATTAGATAAAAACATTGTTTTAAAATTTGTTCGAAGAGAGATGGATTTCACTTACCGTATTCTTATTTTATATCAAGTACTTAATGTGATCACCATAAAAATTTTCAATGTTGTTGTTTATTGCAAAATTGAACTGTTTATGTACACTTGCGTCCAAAAGTTAAGCATTATTAGCAACTATATGATTAATGAAAGAAGATTAAGCCAGAAAGGCGGGATACATGATGTGCGAGTGTAAAATGGTTTTAAAATAAGAAAACAATGTAAACGAACTGTAATAATTTTTATTATCTATTGAAACAGTTTGAAAGAAAAATGAGAATGAGAGAAATTTCCAGTTTAGTGAAAAAGAAAGGAAACAAAAAGATGCTGATGCAGATTAATAAGATGTGTGGTCATCTCTGAAAGCCAAACATACTGTACAACGATTTTGCAAACTTGTTATAACATTTTGGATGAGTTGTAGGCTCAAAGAGTTCCAAATGTAACAAAGAGCTCTTTTCAGTTCAGGAACGGAGCTTGATAAGTGAGGAAGCGCTGCATATTGTCTTCTGAGCATATCCTATATATGTTGGATAGGATTCAGATCAGGTGAGTGAGCGGGTCATGTTATGCGTTGGGTATTTTTCGTTGGAAGGAAGTTGTCGATCAGGCTCGCACGGTGACAAGGTGCATTATCATTCATAAATATAATATGAGGATCGACTGCACTTCGAAACAGGTGAACATAAGGCTCAAAAACTTCATCTCTGAATCTTTCAGCAGTCCCAGACCACGTCTCAAAGATATGGAGGTATTTTCGGCTGTCCAGCATGATGCCTGACCACCCCATGATTCCCCTCGAAGGAAAACGCTGTGTTTCCGGGATAAAAACGAATCCTGCGTTTTCACTATATATTTAGCCGATGAGAATCAGTGTTCAGATTAAAGCGAGATTCGTCACTGATTATCACATTGGCTCACTGTCATAAACTCTAGTACTGGCGTTCAAAACTCCACTTTAAATGAACGCGTTTATGTATAGAAGTGAGGGGAATGCGAGCTGTTGATCGTTTGGAGTAGAAATCAATACTATTGAGACTTCTGTACACAGTTTGTCTGAAAACTAGTATTCCTGCGGAGGCTGTAATCTCTGAAACTCTATTCTTTGATCCAACTGTCCCTCTGACATTTCTCAGTTATAGCCAGATATCAGTTCTTAGTGAAAGTTTGTGACTCTTGACTGACCTGGTACTAGTCGTTGGTTAACATTTCCCGTACTTTGAAACCTCTGTCATGGTCTTGAGATTCCATACTGAGGCACATTTATAATTCAAGACATTTCAGCTTATGATCGCCCAGGTTCGAACGTTACAACGACTCTCTCTTTCACAAACATGTCCAGATGTCATCTTTGTGCCATCATTATTTCTGTTTAATATTTAACAACGTTTCTTTGCTCATAAATTCCACAAAATCTGTTAGAACTGCTTAGGAAGAATGAGCCAATTTATCAGCATTCCAATATGCACTGGTGTTTTCCGCATGAAGACGTCGACTGAGATGTTTTGCATATACATAAGCTTCAATAGAGGATTCTCCACCAATTATTTCGAATAAATTCACCTATATTTACTCACACTTTTTCGTATTTTACGAATTATTCTTGACTTTTGAACAACAGTGTACTTGTAGATTTCATTAACTTCTGGTTTTAATCTAAGATGGTATTAGATTAATCTTCAATAGATGCAATTTAATAAGTCACCTCTTTAGATACAATTGGCTTACCAGGTTCCTTTTATAAAAGAGGTTAATAGATCATTGATGATCTTTAAAAAAGCCTTTTTTTATTCTTCTGAAACACACATATCTCTTATTAAGATTAAAACTACTTAAATGACTTTTAAAAAAGAAATTATTAATTCTTAATTTATAAAAGGGAATGATAAGTTGAAAAAAAAAAAATTATAAATTCAATGTTCTAAAATATTTTTTTCTTAATTTTTTTCTGCACTAAAATCTTGCAAATCAAGTAAAGTAAAAGCGAAATAAAAATGAAATCCAAAACAAAAAAAACCCCTACAACAAAAGAAATTGTAAATAATATTTTGAGTAAAACAAGCTCAAATTACATTTCTTTTCAAAACAGTGGATTTATTTCATTGAAAACATGAATTTATAAAGTTAAAGGGGACTTATAAATTTACAGTCTTACAATTTAAGCATTTATATTTTGACAATATTCTGATATCATTTGATTTTGTGAGTGTACATAACAATTAATTTTGGAGCTCTTGAAATTGTCTCTCTCCTCTTTTTTTGTGAATGGATGAAACCTTTATAGTTTCTGTTGGAGATCTATTGCCAATAGTTTTGATATTCTTTTATTTTTTTTCTTCCAAAAATCAGTTTTTAGGATAATTATTCCAGAAGAAGTCTTCTGGTTTTAAATATTTTAAGTAGTGTATCTGATAATAATATGAGATGTTCACATTTTTTTACATACAATAGATTATTTTATCAATGATTTGCTACTTTTATGACTCCATCAGGATAATGCTAAATAAAGACCACATTTTTCCATCTCTTTTCACAATACTTTTAGAAAAAGACAAACATAAACAATAATTTCATGTTGAGGTATAATGTGACTGATAAACCAAGCTACAGAAAAACTTGAGTAATTAAGAGATTATGATATCAGTTCAGTTTTGTATAAATTATTAATGTAGTAGTTTAAAATTTATAATGTCATTTATGAAATGCAAACCTTACGAAAAATTACATAATTGATAATGATGTGCAAAGCAAATATTTTTTTTTAGGTTTACATTCATTGTCAAATGTTTAAAGACGATTGACTGATACAAAATCAAACGTCCCCACATACACATTTACGTTGAAATACAAGTGATGCAGCCGTCTATGAAGAGAATGGAAGAAAAGTAATTAGAGCTGTATATAATATATAAGTGACACTCAAAGCAAGAGCTTAAGTTATTATTTAGAAACGAATATGTCATTTTTATATTTGATTAATATAATATAAAGTTCAGCTTCAAATCCTGATTAGTAAGACAAAAATGTGACTCAGTTAAAACGATTTTGAGTACACGTATTAAAGTACAAAAGAAGCCATAATATGACGGTATTTCTCCAAAATAATTGTTCCTAAATATTTAAAAATATATCTATTTTATGATTCAAAATACAATACTCTCGCGGAAATCCAAAGATCCAATCTAAGATCATCGCGGCAGATATACCAAAGCTCCACCGGATTACCGAAATCGTTGGATTACTGGAAAATCTCTAATAATAAAGCATTTAAATGTCAAAAATTACTAATTATTGTATAAAATGTAACAAAGTACACGCTAATATAAAGTATTAAACACACAAGATAACTAAAACTACAAAAATGTACTGTTTCGTAGTGATAGTCTACATTTTCCCACAGAAGTGAAAGGCATAAAATAATGTCTGTGAAGCTTGTCTACCTGTGTAAAACGTCGAATTACTAGTTGGGGCAGAAAGGTGAAGTGCAGGTTTATAAAGGGATCTTTGTATTTACCATAGATTATCATTGAAACAGGCATGGAAAACAAATAAAGATCATTAAAAATTAGAATTCATATCTTACAGAATTTATTGTAAAACACAGTGAAAGCAACAGGTTATGTTCATAAATTTCAGAACATAAAATGTGTGAGGAAAATTGATGTTTTGGAAAAAATTACGGTGGATATGTTGGATATTTGTTACTTCAGAAAATATGATCAGATAAGCATTTAGTCAGCAGAAATGATTAGTAAAGATATAAAAGTCTCCTCATCTCTAGAAAAAATCAAATTAAAATTGATAGGTGAAGAACTCATTGTTGAAAATATTTATAGTTTTACACAACGGCTACTAGTTTTCAAGAAATCATGTCAGATTATCTCGCTCGTGCTTGGGGATTAAAATGAAACTTTTCATTAATGGTTTGAAGTATTTATTGGAAGAAAACAATGATCTAAAAGGACATTTGTTTTGTCTTAAGGTAATCATCTTATCCAAGAGATTAAAATTTCCTTAATAAATTCTGAAAGAATTTAATAATGAATTATAATAAAAATAACCATTCAGAATTATACGTTTCTTCCAGGGTTTCTTGACTTTTCAGAGATCATCATTGTAGAACTCAACAGATTTCTTTTAATTCTGTCTCCTCCCTACTGCGGTTAATTTCAATTTACGGCTTTCTGAAATTAAATAAATCAACATGAATAGCTATAATTTACAATATTATGTACATCCTATAAATTAATATGCATCACAAATTTTATCCAGATATCTCGGTTATTTTTTAGTAAAAATTAAGATTTTACAATACCCTGGGAAAATAAGGAGAACTCTATGATAAATCGGAGTAATAATTAAAATTTTACGATACTGCTGTTTACTTTAATCTACGGCTTCCTGAAATAGAACAAATCAACATAAACAGATGTAATTTACAACATTAGGCACATATGGATTAATCAATGTGTATAATAAATTTTATCCAGATATTTCGATTATTTCTTAGTATAAAATAATACACCCCACCCCCCACACACGGACGCACCCCCACACCCCATATATATATATTTCTTTGTATATAATTAAAACTGTACGCTATACATATTCATACATATTACTTTAAGACAAATACGTGAACTACTAATCCAAGAACTGAGAATGTTTGCTTCAAAAGGAATTAATGACATTATTGGGGTAGTTAAAAATTATTGCTCCCTCACAAAATTAAAAATATTGTACATTAAAATATTCAAACAGCATAGAAATTCAGATCCTTACTTGGTCGTCAAATTCTGGTTAACAGTCCATTTTTTGATAATTTTAAAGATTTGAACTGTAATGTCAAATAACAGATATAATAAACGAAATTAATATTTAAATTAAATCAAATAATTTAGAAATTTTTTATAAGACATCATGATTCTAAACTTGAGATATTGCACCGTACGTCCACTAAATATATAGATTCAAATTATTTTTTTTCAACATTTGCTAAAATTTTGATTTTCCAAACGATTATATATATAAGTATAAAAGACTATGTTGGTTTATATTATCTCTGTAGTTTTTTATGTCTAATCTCCCCTACAAATATGTAATCTCATTAATTTCTATCAAAAATATCTTTGCATATATTTAAGAAAACTTCAATTTTTCATCTTCAGCAGATGCTCGTGAAACGAATGCAAATAAATTTGGTTACTTTTCTTCATCGTAAAAAGAAGAAATCTTCCCCGGTTCGGAGTTTGTACCAAGTTACAAAAAGACGAAAAGACACTAAATCAAAAAATTGACCGTTTGAATATGCTTGAAACGATTGAAGAAATCTTTAAAAAAAAATGGAAACCGAACAGTCAACCGTAAGGCGCTCGAGACAGTTGAGTCTCAATTTTTCAGTATGTGTGACAAAAATAAGCAATTCTTTCTCAGGAAGCTGGCTTACACATGGATGCAACTGACTCTCTTTCTTGGAGGATTGCATTCTTTATTTTTCTATGGCCGAGTCGATTCGCACTTTTGAAATATTACTCAAAATATTCCAGAGAACATCTTAGCATTATTCTTTTGTAGTAAACAATAAGAAAATAATGACTGAACTGTATTTTTTCGAATTTTTCATGGTGTCATATTTCAGCAATATGTTTTCATTAAATGCTTGATTAAATTAGTGAGTGCAGTCAACTTTAAATATAAAATGAAAATATTTTGGATAGTTACTTAAGATAACTGATAGTCAAAAATGATTCTAATTTATATTTTTTATAAAAAACTTTCTTATAAAAATATATAAATCTCTAGATGTATTATTTATGAGAATTTGATAAATAAAATGCTCTAAAGTTACAAAATTGAATTTTAAAATTATAGAAAAATGGGCCACACCATGGAGAAAAATATCTGTATTTACCTTTTTTCTCAAAATATGTTTTTAGGATTCTAGTACACTACTTTATTCACAGCAATACAGATATTTTCCACATCATAAAATGAGGCTATTTTGTATACAGTGATCCTAATATATCTCTAATAAAAATCTACAAATTTAAGGTATTGCACAGTATTTGTTTAAAAATAATGAGAAATTTGAATCACAAAATTCAAAATTTTTTGAAGTTCAATTCTGAAATTATAATTATGTTTAGTGCATAGAATGTTATTTTTGTGTCTCTTCAAGTTTTCGAAGTTATAAAAGCAGCAGAATTTATGCCAGATGTACCTGCACTCGTAGGTAAAAACGTAATTCACAAATGTAAATGTAGCAAATGATCATTAATTGCTCAGATATAATTATTTATGTTTATAAATGTGTGGTTTTCTTTGCATAAACACATACACAAATATACAGATATGTCAATGTTAAAATATGACTTTCATTGCTTTTAATTTAAAAAAAGGCGAGAGGATTATTTAAATTTTGCATAAAATACACTCACGTAACCTTTTCGAAGATACCCAGGTTATCTTTAGTAGAATATAGGTTCTTTAAATGAAAGTTTATTATGTATTTAGTATCAAATTTTTTTCTGTGAGTTTTTGGATTATTTTCTTGCGATAGGAATCAAAGTAATATTTCTAGTAAAGTATTTAAATGAAATCACGTTTAATTTATTTGAAATTTTTTGGAACAAATAATTGTAATATTTACATGATAGGGGTTATAAAGAAGGAACAATACGTAGTGTTATATAAATTATAAATAAAAATAATAAAGTAGCATTTCTTTTATCCTTCTTAAATCAAACATTTGGAAGAAAAACCACTGTATTTGAAGAGGTTGAGTATTTTATACGAATGTGCATCATAAAAATAATTTTGACTGAAATACATATATGAATGTTTAAAAAATCGGCATTATTCAGTTTAAAATATAAGTCAGACTATAGTAATTGTTATACATTGTAAAAATTATTTTTTTTTAGATTACTTTTTCCAATCTTCAATTTTTTTTTCTGTTAAAATTTATTTATCCGTTGAACTACTATTAATAAATAAAAATAATAGTAATAAATTTTCGAATTCTCAGAACATTGACACACATTTTAAGCAATTAACTCATTTTGAAATATTTCAAGATGCTTTACATTTTCTAGGCAATTTATTAATTCATCAAATACGTAGTTAATATGCTTAACGTTATAAACACATTGAAACTTAAACTTTAGAAATTAAGTTGAACACTACGTTGGTAAATTAATTTTTCAGCTCAATTAAATAACTACTGCCATAACAAAGCTTAAATGAACCACAAATTTTTATAACAGATTTTCACTTAGATAGAAATATTTTATTGAATATTTCAAAACATATTAAAATAAAAAAAACATAATTTACTAAATTCTTATTTTCCGATCACCTGTTTAAGATTTGAAAAAAATTAAATGGGATATCTGACAAAGAACATAAACTTCGCTTACCTACCAATTATGTTAGATTCTTTGGAGAAATATAGAAAGTTTCAAAATATATGACCTTCATTTAAATTTCCACTAAAAATGGTATGCAATTGACTTTTGATTTACATTTACTTAAAGAGAAAATACGTTAGAATATAATATGTTTATAGATTCACGATTTAAAAAATTATACAGGCATTTTAAAAGAAAATTCCCAAAATAATATATATATATATATATATATATATATATATATATATATATATATAATTTATATCAAAATAATTTCTTACTATTCTTCCATTTCATTTTATGAAATGACCAGAAAATTTTTTTATGTTATGTTTAAGTTGTATGGAACTAGTTTAACATTAAAATGGGCAGTATTTAAATGTATTACTTATCTCTATTGGACAATTATAATTTAAACTTTTTTTTTTTACAAAAATTAAGGACATATATTTGAAACCAGCTAATTAAAAAAACATTTTCGAATAAGTTTTCAACTAGCCAATATTTTATTGCCGCATAAAATAAATCATTTTGATCTCAATTCATGTAATTGTGCGGAACAAATTGAGTATATCCAGAACTTCCTACATTTAATGATTTACCTTTAAGTAAAAGTGAATATCAGAAAACATGCTCACTGAACTGGATCGACACCAAATAAAAATTTCCTTTCATAAATTTACCAACTTTATGCTGTTTCTTCAAATTGAAAATAAGTGCTTGTTCTCTAAAATATAAAGAAAAATTCAAAATGATGAGTCGGAAATGAATCATTAAGGAAATTATCAGTATTTTTGAAATTTTGACTAGTATATAAGCCGAGAATACAAGCCATTGAACATCAGTCGTGTAGCACTCTTACACAGAGCAGTTCCTCAACACTGAATTCATAAAGAATATACAGAAAATAAAAGATGATGTATGCGAAGGTAAGTAATTTAATGCTTAGAATGTCTAAGATTTTAAAACGGTGGTTTTCACTGCAGTATTATCCAGTTCTTTTCCCCATGAAGTTCTTGAGTATGACGTGCTTCGCCCTCTATAAAATCGTTACAATAACCTTTATAGCCAATGAGGCCGTCTTAGCCTTCTTTGAGTCAGATTCGCCGGAACAGCCTCATTTATACTGTTGGTGCGTTTCCGGTGTGTAATGATGAATCCAGGACTCGTTGATGATAACAATGCTATGCAAAATGACATCGAAAACTTGACGTGACAAGCAGTAAAAACTAACCTATGAATTAGAGTCAAATTTATTTTCGCTCTAAATAAAAGGTGGCATAACACAATAGTATCCCCAACTTGCAATATCATGAAGTCCAGTCTTTAAACACTGGTACTTTAAAAACAATATACTTAATACTAATATGAGGAATATACTTAAGGAATGAGGACAACAGGTTTTCAACTCATATCGTGACGATAATATATAATTGCAAACTTTCTAATGTTAGGAATTTTTTTTTT
>BMAW01086602.1:10386-26980 GCA_019974015.1 Nephila pilipes
TGTCCATTAAAATAAAGGCATTCCTTTTATTCTGCCACATTCAACTTCAAAACTAGAAATGGCCAGTCTGATTTATTGAAATGGAAATAAATTAATTTAAATGATAGGGACAAATGAATTCATGAAGAAGACATTTCTTCCCAGAAAGTAAAGAAAACTTTTTCCCAAAACAAAGTGAACATCTTTAAGGCAGAACATAATGATGTCCAAAATGTTTTCTTGAAAGTTCACAGTTCTGCCCCGCTTTCCGCCAAATAACAAACGACGGGGAAAAAAGTCTGGACAACATTTGAGCAGGTTCAAAAAAGAAATGGAAGTAATCTCTTTGCGCTTTAATTTTGTTGTTTATTGCCAGGTTTCATTGTCATGAGATTCATTTATACTCCCTGTTGAAGTAAAATTCCATCGAATTTACATTTTTTCGACTAGAATGCACGAACGCCCACGCCAAGACTGTACGTTTTCCTCAACTGTTTTTTGAGTAATTGTTCTTGAAGATGTAGGATTGGGAGTTTTAGTTTTTATTTATTTTTATTTATTTTTTATTTTATTTTATTATTATTTATTTATTTATTCATTTCCGAAACTTTCGAGATGTTTTAAAAAATACTTTTTAAATGATATATCTATCAGGGTATAGAATAAAATAATGAAAGAACGAAAATACTTTAAAATATAAATCTGAATTCATTATAAATATGTTTCATAACACTTCTAGCAATACGCAGAACGGCATGTCCAAAAAAAGGCGACGCACCAAGAAGGAGTTGATTGATTGCAATGAAATTTCGTATGCAGAGACATTCTAACTGAACATGCAAATGATTAAGATTTGGTGTCCGATAAATGAATAGCGGGAGTTACAGAGCATCGGAACTGCGCACTCAGCAGGTGTATGTAAGAAGCGATTCTCAATCTGATGGTCAAATTTTCTGTTGCATTGCGATTTAGGATATCTTTCAACGACTGAAAAAATACCTTGCCGTGGGATTCGAGCTCAATACGAGCAAATGTCAGAGTTTTAAAGATGTCGTATCATTGGATTGAAAGAGTTAGTTTGGGCAAATCGGGGAATCGCTCGTTATATGGGTCGAAGCGATGCGGCGATTACAAGATGCTGGCAAGAATGGATGGACAATGGCAGATTTCAGCGTCATGAGGATAGTGGTCGAACTAAGGCTATAGCAGATTGGTAGGACAGAGTGATTGTCAGATCAGCTGTCACAGTGCCTCAATAATCGTTATCAACCATCAGACGTGCGACCCGCACACGAGTGTCCACCGTGACCCTTCACAGACGGCTGTTACAGCGAAATCTACTCTCGTACCGAACGCTACGCCACCTGTCACACACGCCTGCACAATGTCGAGCAAGATTACAATGGTGCTTAGCTCGTTCAGGTTGGAATGATGCCGACTGGGGACGTATAGTGTTTAGCAGCGAATCCCTTTCCCAGCTGTGTCCTGACGATCATCGAAGACGTGTCTGGCAGCGTGCCGATCCTGCTTTCCCTATTGCACACCCCACAGGTTCTCAACCTGGAGTTATGATCTGGGATGCCATTTCCCTTGATAGCCTGAATCCTTTGGTCGTCATTAGAGGCACACTTAAAGCACAGCGGTATGTCAACGACATTCTGAGGCTTGTTTTGCTACCATTTCTTTTGCAGTACCTTGGCCTTATTTTTCAGCAAGATAATGCCAGATCGCATACAGCACGTGTTGCTATGAACTGTCTTACAGTTTGTCAAACACGTTCTTGGCCAGCCAGATCTCTCTCCATTCGAGTATGTCGGGATATGATGGGAAGGCGACTGCATCTACCAGGGAATATTGATGACCTATTCCGACAATAGGAGAAAATTTGGCTAGAAGTACCGCAGAAGACCACCAGTGACCTTTATCACTCAGTGCCACGTCGTTTGGCAGCTTGCATTCAGGCTAGATGTGGGTCAACACCTTATTGAGCTCGTTACTTTTTAACTATGTAACTCTGAAATAAATTATTAAATTTCTTGGAAATTTTAATCATTTTTTATTCTGTACTTAGTTTTCCTATCCGACAATTTTTGTTTCCATCAGACAACTCCTTCTTAGTTGTCGTGTTTTTGTTATAGAGGGTAGTTATTATTATAAATAATTTTTCAAATATTCTTTTTTATTTATGGTATCTAAATGTAATATTTTTATATTATTTCCTACCTCCTTCCAGATATTGAGCTTTTCTTCAACTAAAATATATTCTAATATAGTAATTTAAAAGTTTTAAAAAAATGTGTCAAGATTATATTTCTGTGCAGTGAATTTGATTTCCATGTATAAATGAACGAGATGTATTTAATAAAAAATTATGTTATATTTAAAGATAAGAAATCATTGACCGACTTATAGAATAAGGGGGAAAAAATGTTCCTCGCACCACTCATTTGGTGGAAATGCAAATGTAATTATTTCCTGTCTTTTTCTCAACATTTTAATGGAATCCTTAGAGCTATATTATATTTTTTTAATTTTTATCTACAAAAAATGTAACTAAATACAAAATTCTACAAATTTGACGTTTTTCAACGGTTTTCTTATAATTCTATTTCGTTGATGTATTAATTTCTATATTTTATCACAGAAATATTTTGTAAAGAAACTGATATTACTTTATTCATAACTGTAACTCTTTAATAAAAAGCTTCCTAAATTAATTAACAATCGAGTCATTTTGTTATTTTGTTTTGATTCACTCTGATGTCGTCCATTCGTGTTGAATCAGATCTTTCAAGCATACAATTTCTTTTAAGATATTCGAGAAAATGCTACCACAACAAGAAATCTCTATTAAACCATTATCATAGAGAAACAATTTTGAATTAAATAACACAAAATTAATTCATTCATATAATTTAATGCAACTGATTCCTCCATTTTTTTATATTATAGCTTAAATGTATCTATGTTCACTCTATAATTCATTTCCATAATGAAAGATCCAACTGGGAAGAATATTCAGTGTTATATGAATATTATTATTACCATATTTATTCACCGTAACAAAAAAAAGAAAAAAAACGTACGAATTAAATAAAACTTTTTTTTCCTTAAGGCATGATTTCACAAGATATTACAAGATTTACAATAAATTGCAATTTCTCAATATATTATTTTCCATTTATAAGACATTCAGTGATAAAAAAAAATTATTCAATTTGCATTAGAGTTTCATTCATAAAACATCTTTTTTTATCTGCTGAAAATTCGTAATGTATATTTTGTAAGACATTGGCAAAAGACTTTACAATGATATGCATTAAGCAATGCCGACTGTTTTTAAAATCTTCTTTGAGATTGTGGATCATTTCAGAAAAAGTCTTTATAGATATGTGTATTATTAGGTAATCTCCTCGTTCTTAAAATTTTCTTTGAGATTTGACATCAATAAGAATAGTTTTTCAAACTCCTATTAAGAAAATTTTCATTTATAGTTTCTAGTTTTATAATACGTGAATGTGATTTTATGTCACATGCAATAAAACTTCGCGTTTTGTTTAATTCATTACATTTTTATTGCCTTGTTATTCCATTGCATTTTTAATTCATTGCATTTAATCATTGTCTTACCAATACCTGATACTAATGTATAAGAAACTGTGTCTGCCAAAATTGTTAACTCGGAAGTTTTAATACAAGCTAAGATTTCTAACAAATTCCAAAAATAAAACTGTGAACCATGATGTTACGAAATTATATTGCAGAAAATACTGCTCTGTTTAAAGTAAAATAGCTAACTAAAACAAGAAATCTTTCATTTCATTTTTCTTTTAAAAATTCTTTGACAAATAAAGAGAGAGAAAAAGAATTTTAAAATAGCACTAATTTGAAATAAACATGTTTATTTTCAACTCTAAGTCAATGTAAAATAGCAGAAAAATAAACAAACTCATTTTAATTCTAAAATGACTTCGCCGTAATTCTTCCTTAAAGTAAATATTATGTTAGTTCCATTGAACTAAAATAATTTACTGAAAGAGAGTTTTCGCTTTTAAAAGAAAGTTGACAAAAAAAGAAATATGTATTCAAAGTCAAACATGCATTTCTTTGTTATCCATGCCATTAATAATACCTCCAGTATGAAATTTTTAGCCATAACTAGCTCCTCAATATATTAAAAATGTTCTATCTATAAAGCTTCTGAATATTTTCTAAATATATATGTATGTACTTTTACAATTTTTTTCTTCAATTTGTTTGGTGATCGTTTCATCCAAATTAATTTTAGTCTAGTTTTTTAGTTAATATTTAGTACTGAAAGAACTTTTAATAATTGGAATTGAATTTTAAGACTAAATTTAAGTGAAAAAAGAAAATGGGAAAACTGAAATTAAATATAACATAAAATTACAGAAAAAATATTGCCTCAAGTGTAAAATATAAATTTAAAATATACTATGAAATTGAATCATTTTTCAAATAAAATAATTGGATATTTTATAAACACTGTTACATAATATGAAAAGGGCATATGAAGGAGAACAAATTTCCTAGTTTATTCTTAAAAATTATCTCAAACATCTATTTATATATATTGTTTCATTGTGCAAGATCAATATTTATTAACAGGACCGGAAGGAGGGTAATAGGAACGATGCAATTGTTCAAGGCTCAACAATTACGCTCTTATAAAATTTGAGTATTGTATATTTCGTTTACATCGCCACTAAGCTACCGCGGCCACAGCTTTATCAGCAATTAATCGCAATAAAAACGAAAAATGCATCCCATTTTACTTACATTATACAAATTTTTCTCGAAATATTTCACAAAGAATTCTGTAGTGCTTGTTCCTTTTTTTTCTGTGCATAATTCACACACAAATTTTGAACATTTTTTACACACGATAACAGTTTTATTGTCTTTACATTGCTTTATCTGGCAACGTTTTCTCTTGTTTGAAACTTATCGGGAAGTGCGTGCACTGAAAACTACTGGTTCTTTTGCAATATATTTCTCTCTTAGCTCCTCTACTAATTTTTGAATATAGTCTCTTCTGCTTAGATTAGAACCTATAGTTTCTTTAAAAATTAATCATGCATTGATCACCGCTAGATCTAAAATATTGAAAAAAAGATACATAGGCTAACGCCTTGATGCAGATTTCACGGAATATTTTCTTGCCATCTGATCTACAACATCTACTCCAAATCTTGTAGAATTGTAGAAATTCATTATTTCGGGAGTTTTCTTCTCATTTTGGGTAACTTTTAATGAAGAATGCAATGTGCTAAGAAGCAGTACATTTTTTGTGTTTTTTACATTGGTAAGAATCAAGAATGTGTCATGAAGGTTGTTGAAAATAATTCTTTTTACGTTTTCTTCAACGATTTTGGAACTTCTTTTTTTGCTCTATGGATTGTTTCGACGTGGCTAAAACCATTTTCTTTTAGGCTCTCTAAGAGTATTAATGATGAAAAAAACTGTCAGTTGTTATATTTCGTCCTGTTTTGAGATAAGACTGTACTAACCTAAGATCAGCATTTTCATCAATACTTAGATCATTTGATTTTGGAACATCTTTTCTTGAACAGGGAAATTCATTGTGTGATTATGTACTTTGAACTTACATCTACAGTCCACCAAAACTTGATGCCAAATTTGTCAGGTCTGTTTGGCATATATTTCAAAACTCTACAACTTTTTTTTGACGGAAAGAGATGCTTATCTACAGTAATGTTTTCTTCTGTTTTGTAACGCATGATATAATTTTCTATAATATTCCAAACATCTGATATTAGTACAAATTTATCATCTACCAATCTAACTGAACTTGAAACTCTTAAGTCAAAACGCATATATTGCATGATTTCTAAAAATCTGTTACGGCTTATTGTTAAAGGGAAAGTTTCGTGGCCCCAGGTCATTGACCAAAGGCTAGTTACTGAAACCTTTTTTGCAGCGAAAGCTCCTCAAACATATAATATTGCAATAATGGAAACCAGTTCATCGAGAGAAATGCTCTAATTTTCATTATTTAGTTTTGATCTTGCTTCAAATTCTGCACATTTCTTTACGATATTCAAAATTGTTATCATTTATGAAAAGTCTCCAGAAAATTATAGGAATGCTATTGCCAATGTTTCATTTGGGATAGGGTGTAAGTTCCTGATTTTCTTTTAAAATATTTTGAACAGGTCGTTGACCAGAAGAAACTGAACACTGATGACGTATTTTCAACATAGTTTCATCTTTCGCTTCTTCCAAATCACTTTTAAGGGGTGTTTGTTCTCCTTTATTATTTTTTTAAATTTTTTTTCTTAACATTTTTCTTATTCTTTGTTAGTTTATGAATTCCTGAATTACATTTACTTAGAATATTTTCATTCAGCTCACTGACACTTGAACTAAATACGGACGATGAAATTATATAAACATTTTCAACAACATTTCTTTCGTCATCTACAACAAAATATTCATCAACATCATCAGTTGTATTTTCGTCGCAAGAATCATTTCCTGAAAGTTCATTTAGTAATTTCAAACTTCTTTCGAAAGACCACTTCCACTGGGTGCCATCACTGAACGTGTGCAAAACTGGAATGCCACTAATTCTTTTTCTTTTTGTTCAGCTTACAACAGGGAAAGTACTCTTTTTCTTAGTTTCTAGCTTATAACAGAGATAGGAACATTCTACAACGTTCCTCTATATAGTTACAATAGCTTCCAATCACGAAAGCTCACACATCTGCCTAACAGGTACATGCCAGAACTGGGAACACACCCTCTTTTCATTATCACCTTTTTGCAAGAAACAGGTGCAATACATCTCCTTATGCAATTCCTTTGTAGCTGAAAAATATAGAGTTGAAATAAAAAAGGCACTTATCTTATTCGGATCAGATATGACCCCATAGTAGTTCTAAGTATACAGGCATATAAATAAATAAAAAGTATTTCTTGGAATTTAACTAGATTAGTTTTTAAGACATTAGACTGAATATTTAGGAAAAGTCAGAAAAGTAGAAAGATTAATTTTGTATAACTGCGTGAAACGAGCAAAAACTCACGTTTTAGGTCACAGATGACCCGCCTCAGTAATTTAGAGTTAAACAAAGAAAGAAACATCTTTATGAAAACCTCCACATATTAAAATGAATTTTGGAAATAATACAAGGAAAAAATTCAGTCACCATTTTAGGAATGTTACACAAATGATAAAAATAAGTTTTCATATGAATTCTCCATTTGTCTCAAAATTCGCAAGAAAAGTACATAAATCATTAAAAGAAAAGTGTATAAAAATCATTCTAACAACAAGCAATTAATAAATAACAAAGTTGGTGTTCTTACTTATTCTGTGGCGTATTTCCTTCGTTATTTAACTCTACATCCGTCTTAAATAGTCAATAAGTTCAAGAACTAAACTGAAGATATGAAAGAAAAAGACAACACGGAGATTATTAGCTATTAACATAAAATATGCAAGGTCATTATCTCTCTCTCTCTCACACACACACACACTCACTCTTTAGAATCCCTCTTAACTCAATTAATCCTAGCTTATATTCTAATAATAAAGTCTTAACTTACCAAATCACTAATTCCTATTCAAGCATTTTTCGATTATAGCAGATTCGATATTTATTACTCTAACAAAGAGTCGCTTCAATCCAAACGATTGGTTACAATGAAATACTTCAATCTGTATATCTATTAACATTACTCTCTCCCCTTTCTCTTTCCTTTCAATTCTATCTTGCTTATGTACTCGTATAACTATCTCTAATTAAACTAACAATACTTCTTTCCTTCATCTAGTTTTCTTAATAACGTTTCATTTTGATTGAGAAAGATTTGTAACTTTATGCAATACAAATTACCTAAGAGACCCTGAAGTTAGTGACGAGAAAATAACGAATAGCCCAATATCATAATTATTTTTATCTAAAATAATTGTCTTCAAACCACAAATAATCTTCAAACTTTAAATAGAATCTCAATTTATTATAATTTAATACTAAATTTAAACATTGCATCGCTAATGCACAGTGCTCAAGGTCATGAGCATCGTTTATTGCGATGTCCCAATCGAGTGTTGAATTCAAGCTCAGGGAGACCCTTCATTTGGTTTAATGGGAAGTGCTGCACTTTAAATTGAAATAGAAACCTAAGCTTGTAATCTCAGTAGCCGAGTTGTAATGGTCGCGAGTCATTACAACTCGGTCGAGGTGTTGTTTCCGACAAGTGTTAGGTCGAGTCCTGTTTTCTCTAAAGACTCATGGTGTGTTGGGGCTGATGTGCGTTACATCTGTCGGTGCTCTAAGTCCTCATGTTGGGAGGGTGTGGAAGTCAGGAGGGTGAGGTTCCAACTCGTCACTTGATAAGGGTTCAAAATTACAAAGCTTGACTCCCATCAGCCCTCGTGTTGCCTCCGATTGTGACGTTAATAAGCAATCAATCAATCAGGGGCATAAGCTTCAAAGTCCTCACGAAGCGTGGTGTAGAATTTAAGAATCTGAAGTACCACAGTTCAGGCCCTACTTTACCTCTTGAACATTGTTCTAAACTAAGAAATCCTTCAATAAAAAGCATCTAGTTTTTGATGCTACATTAATTCATACTACACCTGATATATATAAACTTATTTTTACATTATTTCATCAGAAGCTGTGCAAAATAATATGTTACAAAATTTACAAGGGTGGTTCAAAAAATAACTGTATTTGGAAACAGATGGCACCATTCAGATAAACTACTGTTACCAGTGCGGGGTGTCATCTGTTAAACAGAGCCGAAACAAATCTGACCTTTATTCATAAATTAGATTTGATTTGGTAGTCATTTGGTGATCAGTCAAAATTTGATTGCTGCCACATCGAGTTGTCACCGTCGATGTTAAATAGATTCATCGTTATACATCGGAAACCAAGCAATAATAAAAACAATGGGTTGCTTCCAAAGAAAGCGAGGATGATCCCATCTTCCGGAAAAGTTTTGAAAAATAATTATTTTTTGGGTGCGAAATATGTCATGATTACGAATACGAGTAACTGAGACGAAGGCTGCTGTTTAGTGAGTAATGATGCTTATTAAAAACAAACCATTTTCGGTGTTACGAGTGTCATCTCTTGGAATTTATAAGGACCTCTTAAATAACCCTCATACAACACATTATTTTGAGACAATTCTGTAACATCTTGAAAAATAATTTGTTACACACATTTAAGCTAAGCAGGATATGATAATAAAATTGAAGTTTCGGTAATAAATTATATACTAACATACAAATTATAATATTATAAAGCAAATATAATGGCTGACTTTTGTAAAGGTGCAAATAAACATCAATAAGAATTACCATTTTATAAGTGAGAACATTTTTAAATGAAATGGTAATTCAAAATGAAAATTTTATTCTATTAAATCTTGAATTTCATTACATAATGTTGATAAATTTTGTTATTTAACTGGGGGTTTGTTGTTGTGCTATTGTATTGTTTATTAAAAAACTGCTTACAAAAACATGAAACTTACCCCATTATTCGACTACATCTTAAAACATTGTTATTCTACCAATAAAATCATTTTATGCACCATTAGTTTCTTGTATTTTATTTGCAAATAAGAAAGATTTTGAAAAATAAAAAATTTATTTACTAAATACATTCATTTAACACTCAAAATAATCAATTCATAAATTAAATTATGTGTGACGCAAGATACAAGCTGAAACACTATATGTATATATATATATATAATACCAGATATCTTATTTCACACATTAAGTTGAAATTTAATCCTCTCAAACCCATACATATTTAAGAATAGAGTACTCGTCACAAAGACAATTTTGTAATACAATAAAACCGAGATATTAAAACATTGGTAACAGCCATCACTGAATTTCATCGCTTCATTCAACTCTCGAGCGTGTTTCTGGTTTAATTATAAATTTCTTTTTTCATGACATTTCACCTTCGAGTGCACAAATTACTCTCAAATATGCAACTGTGAACAACTCATCTAGCCTTGCGACAGTACCAAAAGCTCGTTTCGCTCACGTTAGCAATTTGTGTTTTCAAAATATTCACAACAGGCAAATATGCGTAATGTGTCATCAGTACTTCACTTACTATACTTGGCACAAGATCGTAGGCTTTTCCGCTACTTACTTTTTATTCACTGCAAAATTAGCTTCTAAAATTTTGTGTATAAAGCACGAAGTACTGTTGGTATTTAAGTCATGCTTCGCAACGTTGTTGAACTTATGTTCGCCTTATTTTATATTCATACACATATTTAAATTTCCATTTGCGGAAGTAAGAGTTTGGTTCTGCATAAATTCTAATTAGTTGTATGGTTCAATATAAGTTTTCGAAACAAGTTAATTAAGTTTTTATTGTATGTTTAGTATGTTACTATGATAATTGGCAAAGCTCCAGTGGAACGGTTTTATGGAACAGTGTACCATTTGGAAATTTTAGTGTTTAAATATTATAATAAAATATCTTCAGAAATTAATATTTATTTCCGTAAGCAAAGTGATGGAATTTTTTCTTCATCAAAATAATTATAAGCTCTTAGTCGGAAACTCTTAATTTAAATGGAATCTTAATTTTCTGTAATAAAAATTTTCTTTTCCACATTTTCGAAAATCTCAAATATATTTAGAAACCAAAGTAGCTTATTATTTCTGTTATGGAAACTAATAAAATCAAAATTATTTACATAAAAATTACAAAGAGTGGAATTTTTTGGATTTTACGATTTCGGTTTATAACATATACCACCGATTTCCCCGAGGTTGAGGTCAAAACGTTCATGTTCCTTGAGTAGTGAATACAAGTTCTGTTTGTACCAAATATTGTCGTGAGGAATAATACATTTCCTGCTTATTAAATTAAACTGATCAAGTTTTCAAATAAAAAATTTTCTAAATACACTCTTATTTTGCCGCGAACGCACCCTTAAAAGTAGATCCACAATCTGTATAATTCTCATGTGAATCCCTCCATTTCTTCCTTTTCAAACTGTAACGTATGAAATTTATTAACTTCAACTGTCCTTATGGATATTTTCTGGACATTACTTGACTCAAATAACAACTTCCAAGTATGAAAAGCAAAGTTCACCTATAAACTGAAAGGCAGTGAGAATAAAAGAAAAAGATCTAACGGAAAAGTGGATAAGAATTATAAATTAAGGGAAATAAGAAGAATGTTAGAATGATGCACGCTGAAGCAATCTGGCATGTTTTACAGATTTAATTACATTAGGACTCAAGGTGTTTGGAGCAATTGCAGGAAGTACTTAACTCTTATTCCAGTATGAGAATTCTTTGATGGATTGTTGAAATTGCTAGTACTCGGGGATAGGATATTGAGCAAGAAAAGCATACTCTTCATTTGAAAAGTAAACATAGATATTTTAGATCTAATTGATTATTGTTATTCATTGGTCTGTGCTTGAACTTAAGTAGAAATTTAAATCTTGTGATTGACTTTAAAATGACAGGCGAGACGGGTTATAGGATACCATCACAAAACAATATGATGTAATCGTCATTCATTGCATAAGCAGCATAAGTCTCTGACTTGCATGCATCAATTCAAGATCTTTACAAGGATAATATGACGTGATTGCCGTAGCATTCGATTTCATGCAAAACCTATCACTGTTACACATTCCAATTCAAAACATTTTTTCGGCAACTGTGGGCTCATTATTTTAGTATAAAAGGTCTGAAAATAGCCAAATCGAAATTTTACTCGTACGTGTATCATTTGGGTACTGCTAATAAGAGTGCAAATGAAGTTAACCCATTTCATTGTCTTGTATTGAAAATAACATTGGCCCACTTATCAAGCATTATATATGTTTTCTAGCGGTAGTTTGGACAAAACAAAAACAGTACATTGTCTTTGTTGTTAGTGGTGGGTTTTTTTTTTTTTTTTTTTTTTTTTTTTTTAGATTTATGTTAGCTTTGAATAATTCCAGGTAATTTGAAAAACTTATCAGTGTTTTCCCGCACACTTTTTTACCAAACCACCATCGAATGACCTCCATTTTGAGGTATTTATATAAAAACATAAAATGACTTTACATAAAAACATGTTAGTCAACAGAATTGTGTGGAAGAAATGTTCCAAAAGTACAAAAAAGAATATTTGTTCCTTTGACATACAGGAGTTTTCATCATGGTTCTGATATAAAAAAGGCACCATTATAACTAGACAAGGAGTTTATTGCTTATTTATATTGATAAAAATATTTCGACCCCTACGTCACATCCATTAATCAAAGTCTGTACCGAAAACGTCAATTAACAATAAAAAGTAAGATTATTTAAAGCTAGTTTAGAATAGAATTCTGGAAGGGCATATGTCATTCCAGCGAAACAAATTTGATTGGCCAACTACAGGAGTTGAATATATTCAGATGAGAGAGTAATGAAGAATGTGATTATGTACCTTAATGACAGAAAAACACAGAAACGGATATATGAATTAATGACATCTTCATTAATCTTAATTAAAAACATGATTAATATGACTATTTTGTTTTATTTAAATACGAGTATCACTTAACTCTGTTTCTTGCTGAAAACAACATACGAGTCATACAAAGAGTGTTTTCTTATAGTTTTTTGTTTTGTTTATTTTAGGTTACTTTTTTTAAAATTCTATAAACTGTTTATAAACTTTAAAATCTAAATTTTATACTCAGCCCAGAACAGTCCTTAAAAATTCTTGTTCGTGTGTGTTAATCATACGATTTTTATTGATTCTTAAAAGTTCTGATTGCGTGACTTACGTGACTTTGGAAAGTCTGCTTCAAGTAAACTAAGCGTCAAATTTATTATACTGCCAAGTGTGGAAATTTATTGAATGAACATATAAGTAACGTCATCTTCACTCGAACCAAAATTCTTAATTTCAAGGACTGTCACCGATCTCCCATGTGGTTATTGTTATGTGGCGTTATTTAAGACAAACAATAAATTATAGTTAAACGATTTCAGTTTCATTTTTAAGTTATGAAATCGAATAAATTTAAGCAAAAATCAGCTTAAGATAAACTGCTAACCAATTCAGATCTAATATTAAAAATTCCCACACATGAAATATAGGTCTGGTTAATGTTATCATGTGTCATCTTCTAAAAACATGAAATAAAAGATATGTGTAATTCCTTACTTAAAATGTTACGAGTTCCAAAAATTCAATACATTTTTTAATATTTCTAGTATGAGAGATTCTTACTAAACAAATCAACGATACATTAAGAAAGAATATGATTTCGAAAGTCTAGAACATTTCACATTATTGTTAGTTATAACAGAATACGTTGAGATTTAAACTCGTTGTTTTGATTTATTTGAAACTTACTAATCTAGAGCGTCCATGCAATTCATATCATATATATGATACTCTCGAAAGACTAATTTGACCTGTACTCTCCCATCAGGTAAAATAAATTAAAATAATGACAAACTTTCATTTCAGATTAATATATTCCAAGATAAGGTAGGCATGTGCATAATATTAACATACAAATATAAAATATTGAACATTGAGAAGATATTTACCAATTAACTGCATAAGAAGGAAATCCAATTTCACGTAAACCTCAGAAATTAAAAATATTTCAGAATTCATTATTTAAAAAATGGCTAACGTTATACATAATTTCCTCTTCAAAGAAAATATTTAGAAACGAGCAAGTAACAAGAAATGCATTTAAAGAACTTCCTTGCTTGAACTATATATATATATATATATATATATATATATATATATATATATATATTAAACTATAATGTTATTTTTTTTAAATTACTTTACTAACTTATTTAACTCAAGTAATTTATTTATATATTTGAACAAAAGCGAAAGATAGTCATAAGAAATTTATCTTTATAATTTGCCTTGGAGTAAGATCAGCAACCACGTAAAACTTGTATTTTTTGGCATTCAAAAATTTCGATTCATATTTTAATTATATAAGTGTACTTAATATTAGGCTGTATCGGGTCCATCGAGTGTCTTTAACCGTTTTAGCAACATGAGGCCTTGCGTTATCATGAAGCTATTTCAAGGGACGCAAATGGACATTTTTGATTGATTCTTGGTTCCGTAGATGCAATTGATTACATTTTTACTGGGCTCCAACAAGGCGCACCCTTCATATCCCACCAAATGCATAAGAGAACATTTTGCAATGATTAGCTCGTTTCGTCGTTATTGTTGTTGCTTCCACATGATTCACCCAATGATTTTTGTGATTCGGATTGTCATAATCTATCCATTTTTCTTCTTACAATTTTCATCAAATAAGATTTTCTCTGTTACCGATTCAGTAGATTCATGCACTTTATGACACACACGTCTTTGTTCCTATGGCTCAATACTTGTGGTGCCCATCTTCCTCGCTTCTGATTATTTCCCATTGCATATAAACTATTAGAAATCGTTTTTTGTGATACTCCTAATTGTTTAGCAAGCTCTTTTTGTGTTTTAGATGCCTTTTCATCGAGAAATTCTTGCAAATACAAATGCCTAGCCTTCAGTGGAACGCTGTTATGTTCTGTATTGCTAACATCAGAATGGTCATCTTTAAATGGTCAAAACCGAAATATGCATGTGCTTTTCGATATGATTGACTTCAGAATTGAACCTATTGATTCACATGCTTTTACGGTACTTTTCCGGTGAAATTCGTAACAAATGCAGTGATGCAGTATAAATGACTTATTGTATGAATTGTTCACTTTTGAAATTTCAGCTTTACTTTCACCTTTCTTCTAACTTCTGCGTCAGTTTTATAGCTCAGAACCGGTTCTTATTACATGACACAAAAGTGGTGTACTGATTGATATGCTATTTAGCAGTAGACGTCACACAAAAAGGTCTTTATAACTTCTTAGTACACACAATAATATTAGCCAAAATTTTAGACGTCTAGTACTCGTATATACGAATAACAAAAAATGGAAGAAATAAGTAATAAAAGAATAAAGTAGTACTTTTAGAGTAGGAAGTTTGTGTGTGTATGTGGGATTTCTCCACTGAAAGTAAAATAAATCTTTAGTCTATGAGAAATAAACTTAAATGAAGAATTAATATAGAGTCAGTCAATTTTCGTGTTCTATTGTATATGTAAGAATAATTAATATTTATTATTAACAAATATTATTTATAAAATTTGAAATTAAAAAACTAATTATGTAATAAAACTTCCTACAGAAAGTGCCTTTATATTTCAATAAAAAAGTACTAATCGAATCATGCTCATTTAACATCTAGCCATTTAGCTTTAAAAAACTAATTATTTAAAAATTATAACTGAGTCATGTAAATAAAATTACCATTATAATTACCATTACGTCTGCACATATTTTTTAAATTTAGTTAATGAAGTTTCATAAATCATGATACACTTAATAAAGAAAACATTTTTATTTTTACAAAGATTTATTTCTGCAAAACCAGAACATTTGTCATTGTCTGGAAAAAGCTCGATGATACTTATTTATTTAAAATATGTATCCAATTAAATAAACACTAGAAAACTTTCGACATCATTACTCATTAGGATAATGTTCCATTAATTTTCTTCCTACATAAGTCTCAAAAAGGCAGAAAAAGACACGCCTTATTAAGAAACAACTCAGACATAATAAAAGTGAGAATGCATACAAAGGAGAAATGTCTTCTTTAAGAAGGGAAGAAAAATCCATATTCTTTTTTTTTTAACAAAAGCAACATTTCTTGAAGGCACTACATAACGATGACCAAAAAGTTTATTCTCAAAAGTTCATACTGCTGAAGTCTCGCTTTACCTCCAAATAA
Organism: Nephila pilipes; assembly: GCA_019974015.1. Classification (NCBI taxonomy): domain Eukaryota; kingdom Metazoa; phylum Arthropoda; class Arachnida; order Araneae; family Nephilidae; genus Nephila; species Nephila pilipes. Next base: position 26,220 of record BMAW01086602.1, read on the forward strand.
CAAACGATCGAAAAAAGAGCATGATAATGCTCTTTATTTCAGACAAGAATAAAGAAGCTTGGTCTGTTTACTTTGTTTTCCACTGTAATGATGTGAATCTCCCCTCTCTTCGAATGAAATAACAATTCGAACGGCATTTGCATTTTTGAGCTAGAAAATTCAAATGCGTGTGTCAAAAGTAAAGATGTTTCTGAGTTATTTTGAAGTATGTATTCAAATGAAGAGCGAAAGAGGTGGAATCTTTTTATTTTTTGAGCCTTCAGGATGTTTCGAAAGAACATATCTATTTTTTGATGAATTTTTGGTATGCTTGCGAAAGTATTTATTAAATTTAAGTATCAAAGTAAAAAAATAATAATTTAAAGGTAAAAATTGGTTAAATTTCTGTTAAGGAAATTTTTTTTTATGTGATTGAATAAATAAATATTTTTATGGATAAAACTTTGAATTTTATGTAGCGAATGCGTCATGCATATTATTATTTCTTATGCATTTTTCTCCTTTTAGATTATATATACAAACATAAGAATCGAGATGTGTATATGCAACTTTGGTCCTGGATCCTCTCAGGTGTTTCATTACTTCTTTTGTCTTATTAATTTTCCACCTCATGGAAATAAACAAATAACTGCAACTATACTTTTATCAAAAATAGGCAATTTAATAATGTGTGTAATGTTTATAATAAGAGTATTAGATGATTGTAATTGGTGTGTAATTTGTGTTATTAATAATGTTTTTGGCTCTTTTAGTATATTTTG